>MU827327.1:193801-230247 GCA_029204205.1 Desmophyllum pertusum
ATTGACATCCGATTTTTTTCCCTCTATATTTCTCTCTATACAGGGCCGTAGCTAGCGGGGGGGCAAGGGGGCAGTTGCCACACCCCCCCCCCCCCCCCCCCCCCCCCCCCCCCCCAAGAATGGGTAATGCTTTCTGAAAAATGAAAACTGCGTATGTTTTTTTCGCGTTCAAACAGCCGCCTTCTTGATAAAAATATATGCCGAGGGTCTTTCAAAAACAAGATTGAACATTTCAAAGGTTTGGTACTCGATCTCCCCAGATTTTGCTCGGCATATTAAATCAAGATGATGGGGAACGAAGAGGCGAGAACTTCTTACTTCTTAGGTAACTAAGTAAGTAGTTATATTTTGACTGCCCGGTACCATACTAATTTGAACATTTACGATTGATTGAGAAATATATTTTGGAGCGGAAATCCAACTGGAGACATCTTTTACACACGAAATAGACTAATAAAATGTTTAGTGTTCTAAGGCCGATATACGGTATGTATCAAGGTAACAAAACCTCGGAAATATTGCTGTAAGCACTAAAAATACCTGTCATTTTACACTGAATCGAGATTGATTTTTGACAAAATATCTCATGGAAAATGCTCAAAATAGCATTTCCGAGCCTCTAGATTTCAAAATTTTCTGAGGGGGCATGCCCCCAGACCCCCCTAGCGGCTCGCGCCTTCGGCACTCGCTTCATTGCCCCCCCATTCAAAAATTCTAGCTACGGCCCTGCTATATATAGGCCATATCCACTTGTTTATATTGTATACACCCTATTCCAAAATACCATACCATACCTTGATTATCATCCCGATGAAAAGAGCTTAGCACTATTCAAAACTAAACATACCCTGATACCCTGCATAAGTGCTCTCTTGTTTGGGTCTCGTGCACTGAGCCGGCCAGGGCCGGGAATGGAGCGAGGACTTACTCCAGCAAGATCAACAGAATTAGCACATTTCCAATTTAATGATGTATTAAACATTGAGATCATTTTGTCAAATAGTAGCATGCATTAAGCCGCCATCCAAGCCGCCATCTTGGATTCGGAAAACATTGGAGGCTTGGGGCGAGTGACCCCGCCCCCTTCCTCGACTCGCCCCAACTCTCCCCGTTTTGTGAATCCAAGATGGCGGCTAAACACTCGTTCGCAAGGCCACAAACCGCCTGCATTACAGGCTAGTCAAATTGGTGTGTTGGTATACTCGATTATCGACATCATCTCATTGTACACAACTAATTTTCTCATGTATCCGATTTTTGTCCTCACTGTTTATCTTTATATCCACTTGTTTATGTCGTATAGTTTTTATTCGCTTTTTCGTAACGGACCAGATAAAATCTACAGTAAAACGATCATATGGACTTATACTTATTTTCCAGGAAATAGTGTTACATTTTCAAATGGAAACAATTACGAGTGTGCTTACAAAGCTGTTTCTTCATATTCCTCGTGTGGATGTGCTCGTGCTGTAGTTTCGTATTCATTGTTCAATGTCTCATTTCCTTGTTGCACATTTTCTTCTCGGCAAGCCCTCCTTTGTTCTTGTTCAGCAGTAGCTATGAATACTACTTGTTTTGGTCCAAATATTCTCCTTTCAAGTTCCTCAGCTTGTGCAATAGTTTTTCTTGAAAACAACTGAATAAAAGCTACGCGAAAATATCTTATTCTCACAGCGTAAATCAGAGGATTAAATAACGAATTCAGTATTGGCAACAGAGTTACAAGATGTATAAACAATATGTCCTACATTAGGGATGCTGTCTTTAAAAGTTCTTACAATAATAAGACAGATATTTACTGGGACATAACACAGAAAAATGACAAATAGTACAATAATTGTCGTGTAAAAAGCTTTCTTATTCTTGACTAACTTCTCCTTCGCTTCTAAGGAAACTTGGTTAGCAGCAATTTGTTTTTGGTTTCGGCGGACTTCCTTGTATATAGCCACATTAAAGTAGACCATTACGGGGAAAAATATAAACAGTGTTATAGAAGCTGATATTGTTGTCACTGAGTGTTTCTTGACATCAAGGATGGGAAAGATGATCGCTACAGCCCACGCCAGACCAGAGGCTATGATGATACGAACTTCAGTAACCTGATTCTCGTGAGCGAAGGTGTGTTTTATCGCTAAATAACGCTCTGCGCTCATTAAAATCAAATGATTACCCGAAGCCATAAGACACTTCGTGTTAATTGCCATTGATATATCTGTTAGTTTACAAAATAATTCAAGCTCGCCTTTGAAAATTAAGGTGTAGCTGGTGATAAGCAAAGGTTGAACAACTAGCCCGATCACGAGGTCAGTTGTGGCTAAACAGGCGAGAGCTACGTTAGACTTGGTGCGAAGCTGTCGTTTGGTTTTCACTGCCGCCATTACCAGGATGTTCAGCAAAATGATGAGAGGACAGGTGAGAGCGTTAACGGCGATTTTGACGATCAATACGCCGTGAAGATCGGAAGAAATCCTTTCGGGATTTACTGGAAGAATTGCGAAACTACAACTAAGCAATGTGGTGTTGACTGTGGTGTGATTCATCTTTCCTGCATTAACTGACCATTCGAGAGTTTCCTCGCTTCGTGTTCAACATATCGTTTTCGCACGTTTTCACTCCCTTGTTAGTTCAGTTCAATCGCTTATTTTCCTGTATTTGCATAATACGGTCTTGATGGCAATTTTATGTTCTAAATTGTATTTATATCATTCCATTAGCAAACTATCGTGAAGTGTTTACTATTTCCAGGTTAATGATTAACCGGAATTAATGATGCACTTGAATGTAGATCCAAAATAAAGGGTATTCAGCAAAAGTGGTTTTAAGGAAGTTTTGCTTTGTTTTTGCTTGTTCTTTTAGCACGGAAGGTGTTATTTACTCCTCCCCCGTTGACTGTGATTTAATTTATTATCATCTTCGCTCGATTAATTCGGCCTTCTTCACAAAGTAGTTGCGTTGGAAACTTTGACTGCTAGTTGGTTTGTGATTTACCTGGTAATACTTTAATGAATTTATTTTAAGGTAATCTATTGTGTCACATTGTCCAGTTGTTTTTACTACGGTATAATCTCGGACAGATGAAATTGTAATTTTGTATTCATAGAAGATGAATCAAACGAGTTGATATGAAGCTCTGAATTTTAACAGCGTTTCTTGCATGACTTAAACAGGATCCAAAGATTTTCCGCGAACTATGGCTGAATCAATAACACCAGCAGTTATAAGGAAATTATTTCTCGTTACTTTGCGAACTTTACGGCAGTAAATTTACCGGTAGAAACAAACAACACCAATTACTAAGATTGAGCTATTGAACTTGCATTATTAAGCATCAAAACATCTGTCCAAACTCAGCTGTTCTCATAAACTGAATTTAGTTTTTTTTTTCCAAAATTCAATTTTGATGCTATATTAATTCAGTGAGAGTGCGCGCATTCCTAACTTTTCCTCTGCAAGAATCGGCGATGAGCGAAAAATTCGATAAATAAAAATACTTTCCAATTGAGAGCATTATTAAGATTTCACTATCCATGAAACGTTTCTCCGAAAATAGCTCCAACAATTATTTTTGCATACATTAACGGAAAAGTCTTTTGCTTGCCATTTCGCAGGAAAAAACTACTATATTTTTGCGCCTATCATCATAGAGCCTGCGCCCATTTCGTCTAAATTTTCCTCAACCGGCGCAAAGGATGAGCGCTTTATAGCGACAAATAAACGCGATCAATTGAAAAAGGTTTTGGTGCCGACATTTATCTCTCGCGTGTCGTTCGCTTCGTTTTGAGGATTTTCGCAGGAAATATTGAACTCTATTCAGTTTGTAGTCAACAGTTCATTTTTGAATCACCAATATTCACGTGCTCGAGGCGAATAATTGTTTTATAATATACTAATGACAGGGAAGATGTCGAATTTATCCGAGGAAAATAGAAAAAGACAAAACTGTTCCACCATTTTTTGCCTGAGATAAAAAAAAATTGAACTTCGTAGTAATTCCAAATAAGGTAGAGAGGGTATACTGCCTCTGAGACCATGAGTAGGGAACCAATCAAATTGCTTGAAAATGCATTATCCTATGGTTAGTATATTTAATTATAATGTTATTTAATTATTACATTGGCTCTGATATCGGCAAACGTGTACAACAATGTTAACCATATTTATGCATTTTAAGCTACTTTGCTAGACATTGATCCAAAGTTGTGGGCCAGACAATTAGAACAGGTTCAAGTTCTACTTAATTCAAAGCACTTCAATTTTCTTCTGTATAATTAATGTTTCAAAACAGCAAGGTGAATAATTGTTAAATATATTCAACGATAGATAAAACAGCTAAATTCACGAGACACGGTGATAAATATGCCAAAATTATACTTATTAAAAAAAGAGATTGTCTTGCATGAAAATCAAACGTGGTTACGAAATTTGTATAAACGAACTGAAACGCTGAAAGCTCGAAACATTTACAAACGATTATAGTAACATGTACGTGTGGGGTCAATAGAAAAAGCAAACCACGACGGCAACGGCAACGGCAACGGCAACGGCAACGGCAACGGCAACGGCAACACAACGGCAACGGCAACACAACGGCAACGGCAACGGCAACGGCAACGGCAACGCAACGGCAACGGCAACGGCAACGACAACGGCAACGGCAACGGCAACGGCAACGGCAACGGCAACGGCAACGGCAACGGCAACGGCAACGCAACGGCAACGGCAACGGCAACGGCAACGGCACGGCAACGGCAACGGCAACGGCAACGGCAACGGCAACGGCAACGGCAACGGCAACGACAACGGCAACGGCAACGGCAACGACAACGGCAACGGCAACACAACGGCAACGGCAACGGCAACGGCAACGGCAACACAACGGCAACGGCAACACACGGCAACGGCAACGGCAACGGCAACACAACGGCAACGGCAACGGCAACGGCAACGGTAACGGCAACACAACGGCAACGGCAACACAACGCAACGGCAACGGCAACGGCAACGGCAACGGCAACGGCAACGGCAACGGCAACGGCAACGGCAACGGCAACGGCAACGACAACGGCAACGGCAACGGCAACGGCAACGGCAACGGCAACGGCAACGGCAACGGCAACGGCAACGGCAACGGCAACGGCAACGGCAACGGCAACGGCAACGGCAACGGCAACGGCAACGGCAACGGCAACGGCAACGGCAACGGCAACGGCAACGGCAACGGCAACGAGAACGTCGCTAATAAATTAAAAGGGGTAATGAGCAGTACAATAGCTCTGCACGTGCGTCTTAAACTTGGTACATTTCTTAGCCGTCCTCTGCAAAACAAAAACGTGAAATGATCGAATTATGGATTTTCGGAGAACATGAACGGTAACGGCGATTTTTTGAAGTTTCTTTTGTATTTTGAACGTTGCCTTTGCATAATCAGCTGAAGATAGCTCTTACACAATGGAACTTTTAAAAAATTCGCAATATTCTGAAGTCAAATATAAATATTTGGCGTCCTAAATGAAAAATGTTTGAATTTTGAGACAATGTTATTTATGTTTTTTGGAAGTAAAAACGTTTGAGATATAGATAGATTTTAAAACCAGCACGGCAATAAATAGGATCGGGCCTCCTTAAACTCTCTATTACTAACAAATATCCGACAGCGTTCTTAATACCACACGTCTAATCTCGCGTATTTTCCAGCAGTAGAGTATTGGGTTGAGCGAAGAGTTGATAAAAATTAAAGTCGCTCCGAGAAATCGAAAAATTTTCGTCGTTCTGTCGACTCCTCGTACGTGAAGGACGATCAGGACGCAAAACAGTGGGAGATAGCAGAGAATTAACGCCGCATAAACGTACAACATGTTCCAAACGGTGCGCCTATAACGCAGAAGATTAAATCGTTTCGCGCTCGATGGCTGTTCCCTTTGGGCTGTTTGCACACTTTCAAGCGGAGTCTGTTCTCTTACGCTTTTGTCGTGGCGTTGAAGTGTTAGATAAATCTTCAAGTAACAAAAAGTTGTCAGCGACAAACATCCAGCTAAGCCAACGTTGGCCAAAATGTTGTATATTCGACTGTCGTAAATAATGACCAGTGTTATAGCGAATGTCGAGAACCACAGAATTACCAAAAGTATGGTAACTTTCTTCAACGTGACCAAGTTACGGTATCGTAAGCGAAGGTACAAAGCTAAGAAACGATCCCCCGCTATTGCCGTGAGGAAGACAAGAGACAAATTGGGCAAGTACCAGTTTCCGAGATAAAACAACGCCCCAAGAATACGCGAGGCGTTTTTGTAGCCACTCATGGCTGTCAGAACAGCCGAGATATACAAAGGTTGTACTATGACTCCGACACCTAAATCCGCCAACGCGAGGTTGAAAAGAAACGCCTTGAACACTGTGTGCACTTGTGTTAACGGGATCTTCCGAAGCGCGACCATGATAAGAGAATTACCGATTATGGTCAGGACTGAAAAAACGGCATTCACTGCAACGTCGAACATGTATAAGGCCAGCGGAATTTCAGGGTCGAGATAAAGTCCTTGCCAAACAACCGTGAAGTTCTCGGCCATCTTGCTGAAACGCAAATGGGTACTCTTGAAAAAGATTCGCCAAACGTATGATGTCGTGTATAATGGGAAAGTTGAAACTTTAAGAGCTATTATGTTCAGTCTTTTGTTTGGGTATATTATGACAGGATTTAAGTCCAAATATTGTATTTATTCACCTGCCCGATTACGTAAAACCATTATGCTCACTACATTCATTACGAGGTACAAATGATATGCTGAGCACGTCCTTTGAATGTGGTCATTATATATGACTTTCGGTCCTTTTAAAAGCGAGGAAATATTGTCATTTGTATTAAAATGAGGAATCACCTCTAGTGAAAACAAATTAAATTAGCCTTCAGACAAAGGCAAACAAATAATTGTTTCCTTACTTCATCAAATAAGCCTCGGAGCTCTCAAGTATTGCATTTGCAAGTTTCATGACAATCATGACCATGCAACTCGCTGCACAAAATGCTGGTTAAAGTACATTTTGTGCAGCGAGTTAAATATTTTCTGCCAAAAATAATAATAAAATGTAATAAAATGTCATGACATTTAATTTCAAAGCCTGATGAAATGAACGCATTTGGGATTTTTTGTCAATGGCGTTTATTTCCGATAGAGTGGGGGATGTTCGGTTGTTTTGACGTTTATTGTCCATATGGTGATTGATATATTATAACACTATTTTAATGTCTCCTTATCACTTTTAAAGCGCATTATTGAGACCATAGTTAATAGAGGGAAATTGGTTATGAAGCCTGGCAAAGTTCTTTGTTATATGTTTTTGTTGGCTATTTTGGGGGTTGACCGTGCACAAAACCTGACAAAATACAATAGGTGGTTACGTGTGTTCAAGCAACTAACCAATAGAAACGTTGCGATTACGTAATTCATGCATAGTGTATGAGCGCAAAACAAAAGATGTGCACGGTCATGGACCTTTCAACATTAATCTTGGCCTCTTTGTTTTCTCCTTTGAAGTTTGCCGGGCTTCATAACCATTTCCCTCTATTAACTATGTTTAGACCCACTCTTCTCGCGATTTACGGCAAAAAATTTACCCTCATTCCTCAGTTTAAGTTACTTTACACCATGGTTGTTGAGTCTCAGTTCATTTCTGATTGTGTCACCTGGTGGTCGTTGGTCAAGCATTAGGCTATAACAATGGACTTGAAAGTTCTAAAAGAGATTACGTCGTATTTTCTTTTATTTAAAGGGGAAGTGACAGATTTTGAAAAGATATCTCATTTTCCAGCTAAAAGTAGAATTTAATATGATTTCGCAAATGTCCGGAAACCCTGAAATTTGTATAAGTGTTTTCATTTGTTTTGTTTTTGAATAAGAAATGAGCTAAACATTCGAAAGGCTTAAATAAATAGTACAATGTCATTAGAATTTGCTCTACTTGTTTAGCTTGCGTAAACAAAACTGAATTGTCGAATTCCTATTGGTCACAACTGGTCGTTTATGATCGTTGTCCTTTAGACTAATATATTATCCTCAAGTTGCCATGAAGTTCTTTCGGAAAATTTTCTTTATAAATTATGTGCTTGGTTGCAGCTGTCAAGTAATATACGGTATCAAAAACGAGAGACAGTGATTCGAAAATACAAAATGTACGACGCGCAGTGAAGTATTTTTGACGAAATTCGAGGTGTTTGGAAATGTGATGAAACACTGTCTCGAGTGTTTGATATATCTTCTCAACCGAAACTAAATCTAAGGAGTAAATTGAGAAATAAATTCGTAAAAATCTATGCTAATTTCCTTTGTTTTAACTTGATGAATTATTAATGAGTTTGAGACTGTAAGTTCCATAAATGTTTTTTTTTTTTTTAAGTTCCATAAGTGTTGATTTTTGCTCTTTTTTTTCTCTTTCTCCACAAAACGTCGCGATACTAATAATGAGAAAACTACATGATGAATCGTATTCCCTGTACTAGACCGTTCTCCAAAATGGCCGCCGCAAATTCAAAATGATTAAAATTAAACTGAGCGGAAAATCAATACAAGCACCCGAAAGACCACCTATTGTTTAGTGATCGTACAAAGGAGTCGAGAAAACGGAAGTTGAAAACTGGAAATTTTAGAGACGTTTGTATGACTGGGGGTATGACATATACCCCCAGTTATACAAACGTCTCTAAATTTTCCAGTTTTAAACTTCCGTTTTCTCAACTCAGGTAGAACCTAACATAACGAAACTTTGTATGATTACCAAACAAGAGGTGGTCTTTTAGGTGCTGGTATTGATTTTCCGTTCAGTTTAATATGAATTTGCGGCGGCCATTTTGGAGAAAGGTCTATTGTAAATTTATGTTTTTCATGATTTGCTAGTTATACTGGGGAAGTGAAGTCCTACAAACCTAAGCTGAATAAATATAGGTTTCCCCCAGCTTAGGATTAATTTGGCTGTCACAGTAATCCAGTCAGTAAAGTTGAAAATGTCCTCATAGTGGAATGTGTTTATATAGCTGATAAAATATGTCCTGCGGTTTCAATAAAGCAATACTTTAAAATTCAAATGAACTAACCCTAAACGAATGCCAATATCTACTTATTCGGTCTTGAGCATAATAGAAGGTCCTGATAGAGTTAACTGATAGCTGAGATTTGGCTAAAATTTTAACTGATAACTGAGAAATTACGATTTTTTTTTAACTGATAACTGTGAATACAGCACCCCCATCAGAACCCTAAAAATAGACAGTAATCGGCATTTTTAGCTCAAAGTTAAAATGAACCTGAAATTAATTCGAGAGAACTGCCGAAAATTCGGGAAAATTCTTAACTTTTTCAAGATCGCTCAAAAAGTTGATTCATTTTAAAGTTTGTTGCCATTGTTTTCTTCGCTCATACTGGTCAGTGACATGGACCAGAAGTAGCAGGTGCGTAATGTAACCGGTGGCAAAAGTTTTTTTTTTTTAGTCTGTATCCGTTCTTGTTAAGGGAAAATAGTAATCGAATGGAAAACAATGTGCCTTCATGATCATTGAAAGCCTTTATTTTTTGCCAAGCGTACAGCAATGTGAAGAGCCCAGCTGTTTTAAAGTGACTTGACTTTGTATGGGAAGAGCGAAAAGCCAATATTTTTGCCTCGTGGTAATTTCCTTACTTTCCTTGTTCTTACTACACAAACAAATATATCGCCAGGAGGCCCATATTGAGAAAAGCTGTATCCATGACAATTCAATAATATGTTTGGAAGGATTCTATTTTATACTTAGTTCAAAGGGAAATGTTTGTTCGCTGAACTCAGAATGAAACAAAACGCCGCTATTCTTAACTGGAAATTATATTTATTTACAATACTACCAACTTATTAATTCAATCATTGTTACATTATTATTCATTCATATCTACTTCCTTCACAGATAACTGTAAACGTTTTATGTACTTCTGAGTTCGATTTTATTACTATCACGAGATCTTTTTTGCACAACACAGAAAAATGCTAAACGAAAATATTTTATGTTCAAGTTCAAAATGAAAAGTGTTTCCTACTTTCGATCATTCTTTCTTAAATATTTTTAATAAACCTGCATTATTCAATACGGCTGATATCTACGTAATCCACGGCTGTACGATAGTCTTGCGGGCTCAGTAGGTCTTCTCTTGAACTGGTCCGGGTGGAACATGGGTACCAGTGACGATGAACGTGCTCTAAACTGGTTTGACGTGAATGACGACCGACGGTTGTCTGCTGTGATTGGTGGACTGTGTTGGTAGGACATACGTTCAGCTTGTTGCCAATGATTTGAAGGGGACTGGATCAGAAACTTTGGTCTCGCAGAATGTATGGCTGTGCTGACAGGATGTCCAAACTGGTTTGACGGGCTGGTCTGATAGACGGACGTCACCATTCTTTCTTCTTTTCTTGATCTGGCACGTCGGTTTGAAACCAATACTGAAAATAGGCAAAGACAAACATTATTAATATAGAAAAACAATTTGACTTTCCCCCTAACGATTTAGGGGGAAATAAGATCACTAATTACAATTGTTAGTGAAAAGATTATTGAATTAAATTAAATTAAAATCTGACGCTGAAAATTAAATTTACTAAGGGGGGAGGGATGGTAAATTAATTGTATAAACTGGGTCCACATGCGATATCACAGTCAATCGTATCAATAACAAAATTCTCGTTTCTGATTGGCTCCCCGCGCGCCTATTTGTTACGTAATTGAAGCGCGATCACGTGGGTGTCCAATTACATTTTCGCTAAAAAGAGGTACTCTCAGACTTCCTAACCTCGACGTTTGTTATTGTACGATTAATAGCACGCTCGGCCGTTTTCTAAATTACTCGCCCGATTACACTCTGAATTGTACTCCACTCGGTCCAATTACCATTACTTATTGTATGACTGAAAAAAATACTTCAGTATTATGGGCTGGGATCGAGCAGGCAAATTTATACTAATTTGGCATGAAGATAAAACAAAATATAATTTTCAGTCCATAAGGTTAAAATGATTGATTTGAAAAACAAGAAAGATATCCTCTAGGTAGGAAGGAATATTTTCCTGCACTGCAAACACTTAATTCCACAACAGAGATCAACTGCTAATTTCTCCTTACAATATCAATACATGGTCCAACATACAGGTGATGAGAATAAAGAAAATGATCAACAAGAGGAAATTAATTTGATATACCACGAAATTCTCAGAACTAACGTTAATCTGTATAAAATAAAATTAATACATTTGGAGCTTCTCGATCGACTGTGTTTCTAAATGCAACTCATAACAAACATTCATTTGCATCAAAGCAAATCTCGAGCCTTTATTTTTAATCGCAGAAAACGTTTCACAACATAATTTAAACTAACTCGCCTTCAGACTTTTAGCTGTGATCCCGAGTCTCTTCACCAGTTCCTCCTCGTCTTCACTCATCAAATATGGCCGCCGCTGATACGCTCGCTCCAGCTCCCACACCTCAATCGGCGAGAAGGTCGTGCGCTGTCGCTTCTTCCTCTGCAGCTGCTCGGAATGTATCGGTTCTTGATCGGGGTCGCTGTCACAATCGCTAGAGGAACTTGTGTTGTCGGAATAAGGAGATGATCGTGGGCTGGTGTCACTGTAGCCGTGTTGAGGACTTGGAATGCGAACATAGAGTCCAGGTGATAGCGGGTTTCTTTCTGAAAATATTGCAAAGCAAATACATATAAATCACACATTTGATAATCCATTTTCGGCGTTTGTAGCAAGCAATTTAACAGGTTCTAAACGACGACACATTCTAAACTTCAACCCAACACCGTTCACCATGTTACTGACTCGTAAATTTACTTGCACAATTTTTGTTTATACAACGCACGCTGGATTTCGTCACTCGAACGTCTTCAATCAGACACGAATGGACATAGGATCTTTTTAAACCAAGCTAACGTTCCGTGCGTTAGCCAGCTCTCATAGAAAAGTAAATTTCCCAGACTAATAATAACTGGCCCATTTTCAATAAGTCAATAACTAACGATGTTAAAAAAACTTCGATCCTGCCCTCTCGGTTTATATCCTTTGGCCCTCTTAGACAACGCGATAAAAACCAGCCGATTAATTTCTGTCAAAATCGTGAACGCAAGAAAAAGTAAAAGCATATGAAAAATAAATTCGATATACCAAGGAATTAGATCGATCTGTCGAATGGCGGCTAACGCTCGATACGTATTTTGTATCAAATGGCGGTCAATTTACCCGTATCAACTCCTAAGTTTATAAACATAAAATAAGCGATGTTTTAGTTTACAGTTGCTGTGAAAATGTCAAGAAAGTACTACAAAATTTAACTTACCAGTGCTTGGGAAGTCTTGGCGTTTTCCATTCTCTTCTAGACCCAGTATCGCGCTGATGGAAAAGGACAGTGGCTTACTGGAGACTGGTGTCAAGGACGTTGGACTGAACGGATGCGTCATTACATGCGAGCGTCGAATGGGCAACGGATCTAGAATAGAAACAACTGAACGAAATCTGTTACACTCCATCACTATAGTACTGTGTTACTGCCTCTTGATTGAACTGAATGACGGCTGTAGCCGGTTGTAACCCTTATTTATACTTCGGCGGCTCTCAATCAATAGTCACTTTGCGTCAAAAGCGGTGCGACAAAGACGTTGTTTTCTTTTTAACTTTGCCGATAACTGGGGAATAATAGAAGTATTAAAAGAATGCGCGCTCCGATGAGCGGCAATAAATATTGCTAATAAACCGCATTCGGTAAAGGGATACAAAGCGCGGGAGATAAAGCGCGAAACACAAAGCGCGGGAAACAAAGCGCGAAGCACAAAGCGCGGAAAACAAAGCGCGGGAATTTCCGATGAACCGGCCGTCAGTTTGCAGCTAGTTTCTATATAGCTCAGTTTAGCGCGCTTTTTGTTCTCTTATCACATAACTAAAATGGCGGACCAAAACGAAATCCAATTTCGGATACACCGCGTTACAATTACATCCTTGTGGGTTTTTTTATTTGATTGTTTTTAAGACAGCGCGAGTGTTTCTGTGTTATTTCTGCGAGCTGCCTGCTTTCGCCGACATTTGTAGTAGTAGTAGTAAAACTTTATTTAAACACGGTGTCAATTCACAATACATGCTCTTCCATCGAGCCGTGTATTAAATTAATTACAATAATAAATGATTACAATAATAAATTAAATTACCTAGCTAAATATGTTATTTACAAAATTATGTATAATCTATAAAAATTACTAACTATTTATTAAATTCGATAGATATTAAATACATGATTTAAAAGAGCTAAGAGTGGGCTGTGCCTTAGTGCTCAAAGGCAAGCTGTTCCAGAGGACGGAACCGCGATATTGAAAACTTCGTTTGCCTGTATGTATGTATTGCATTCGTCACCAATGTTTTTACCTTCACTCGAAAATAATTGTTACTGATCCTTCCCGCCATTATTGAGCCCCGGCCTTGATGACGCCATTTCGTTTGTTTGTTTGTTTGTTTGTTTGTTTGTTTGTTTGTTTGTTTGTTTGTTTGTTTGTTTATTTGTATATTTTTAGCCAGACAAACTTGAAACATCCACACCGTAAGATCTGATGTAACGGAGTTCTCCTCATCTCTGTACAGTTGAATCCCGATAACTTGAACCTTCAAGGAAAATCGAAAATGGTTCGAGTTATCGGGAGATAGCATCAAATTATCAGAAACTAGGAATAAAGCTCTCTTGCTCTTTAATAAACATGTAAGATCGTAGTTACAGTACATAAAAAACAGTATTGAATTGGGACAAAATCTGTGCATCTGGCTACTTGTCTTTAAGCCAATAAAACTTTCTCCAAAATGGCCGCCTTAAATTCATATTAAACTGAGCAGAAAATTAATACCAGCACCCGATAGGCAAAAGAAGTTTGATTAGGTTTGGTTCTACCTGAGTCGAGAAAATGGAAGTTGAAAACTGAAAAATTTAAAGACGTTTGTATGACTGTATGGCGTATACTCCCAATCATACAAACGTCTCTAAATTTTCCAATTTTCAACTTCCGTTTTCTCGACTCAGGTAGATCCAAACCTAACCAAACGTCGTACGATTACCAAACAAGAGGAAGTCTTTCAGGTGCTGGTATTGATTTCCCGCTCAGTTAAATTTTAATCATTTTGAATTTGCGGCGGCCATTTTGGTGAAAGGTCTATTAATTTTTCTCAAAGTTACTACTTAGTTTTTTTGACAGAATAGTTTTTGTTACTCTGCCTTAGACAGAAACTTAAACCTGACAACTTCTGATAGCCAAAATACTGAAAATATACAGAACCGCTCAAAAAACGAAACTGCGAGACCCGTGAAATTCCACTAAATTTTGCCAGACCTGTATTCTTTGAAAGACCATTCACCATCCCTTCCGATTCAGCTGCTTCAAAGTTTCAATATGTTATTAATCACTTCTTATTTACTTTCCGAATCCATTACAAATCAGATCGATAACACATTATGCCAGTGAATCACGGTATTTTCCAAAAAAAAAAAATAATAAGTGGGTTAAAATTGCCTGAGTTTGAACTGTAACGAAACTTCTGCTCCATCCTTTTAGCTACGTTCGAAACCAAACGGCGACTCCTTTATATACCTGAAGAGGATAAAGAATATAGCACTTCCGCAATGAAACCATACTATATCCTTAGCGTGAAGTTGTTGCGTAGTTTAATCATACCGATCATACCGGTAACTTCAAACCCCGTCAAATTTAGTTGAAACACAACTTAAAATTACAAACCATATATGACAAATACTTGTCAACACCGCAAAATAAAAATCATTTTTTATGGAAAATGCAAAATGACATGTTCTCATGCGTACGTTCAAAGTGGATTGTAAACAATGTACAGGGAGGGTCAAAATGAGTAAAACGAAGTGGTTTCAATAATTATGACGACGCCTTTAGATCTGTGGAGTTCGTATCTTTATCCAGCGCAGAAAAGCTATTCAGAAAAATAATATGGATCAGTAAGGCTGCGATTACAATGGGCTTATAAGAGCTGATAACGTTTGGATGAAATTGCTCCTGCTCGTTGTTTGCTTTCTATTCATCTGTTGAACAGTAGCGAAACTTCTCGGCTCCGTCCTAGTTTTAGCTGCCGGTACGAAACCAAAAGACTCCTCATCTGCAGCTTCCGTCATGAAATACTAACATCTCCTTATAAGTTAATTTATGCGTAGTTTAATACTCTGTTCTCAAAATGAGTACTTTACAGTCCACCACGGCAATGTTATTTAGAAACTCTACGAGATCGTTGTTATATGGATTCACTGAGGCATGAGTGCGATGCGAGGACAAGTAAGCTTAGAAGGGCTAATCGTTAGAATGGGTTAAATAGCTCGTTATTTGCTTCCTATTCATCTGTTGACCTGTAACGAAACTCAGTATACTTCATCCTTTCAGCTGGGTACGAAACCGTCTAAGATTACTTATTTGAAGCCAGTAAAGATCCTATAACTTCCGCCAGGGCATACATGTATATATTCACCTTGTAAAGTGCAGTTGTTCCGTACTTTAAACATAACCAGACCTATTCAGGGGCGCACGGCTCAGTTTATATCAACATGAATGCGCTATTTTCCAGTGTGGTTATGTTATTTAGAAACTGTAAGCGATCCTTGTTGTATGGATCCATGGCTGCGTTGACAATAGGCTTAGAAGAACTGATCGAGAGTGTTGTATTCAACTGCCCGTGTGAAGGACACTTCGCTTATGGACTGGCATTTCTCTGGGCGCCAGCGTTGCTTCTGTTTTTCGCCGGCATCCTGGTGGACAGAGATTTGTGGAAGATCTCAAGAATCGGTAACAAAGAGAAGACACAAGCTCCAGCTTATCTCTATGTCAAAACATTGCTAGCCACACTCTATGTTTTCATACGCGCAGGTATCGCCCCCGTTGCCTGGTTGGTTTTATCGTTTTCTACAGCAGCAGTACTACACATGCGCTTACTTCGGTCCTCTTCTCACCAGTGACGTCGCAGAGTCCAATACAACTGATAAATGCCATTTCAAACTCGGCTCGCGCTCGAGGGAGCTTGAGGAAAGCTACAAAATGCACAGTCAAATATATGGATGGTCTCTGATGCTGGTAGCCGTGTCTGCTCTCTTCACGTCAGTCTGCATTCGTCGATGTATTCGAAAAGCCAAGCATCTCACAATACCAAGCTGGGAGTACTACCGCCATGTTGAAGCCAAAGAAGCATTAAGGCAATTCCATGTCACGGCAAAAGAGATCGCCAAACAGAACGCTAAAGAGAGTATAGAGAAATTATACCACGACGCAAACAACAACATTCAAGAGGTGGCCAAAAACCTTGTTTGCAAATACGGATGCTATTTTGTCATACCTCCAGAGAGCCCATCATACGAGACGCCCAGGGTTGTTGTGGATAAGCCTCCTCAGTTTCCACTGCAGTGGTTTACAGTAACAGATGGTCCACAAATCCCTAAGAACAATAGCGACAAGCCTAGACCCTCAGTACAAAATGGTGATTTTTCAGTGCAAACGAACTCAGGCACGTGTGGCTGTCACAACCCGAGGCAAACATTTTCGAAAGTTAAACTTTATCAGCGACAATCCGGCATGATTGACACAACAGTCTGAAAGTGAAAATCATCATGGCTAGATAGCTAGATAAGTTCAGCAAAAAACCGATTCATAGTTTCCTCTAATGTACCATATTCGTTATATAAGTGACTCTTTAGGTCGGCTACTGAAACCGTTTCTTTCCCCGATTTCTTGAACCTCCAAGGGAAACAAAAATTGGTTCGAGAAATTAGGAGTTAGAAATGAATATCGGCGGTATAATTACAGTGAAATCCAACGGAAACAACTTTTGGTTCGAGTTATCGATGTTTGAGAAATTGAGGGTTATTCCCCTTTATACGACATAGCATTTTAGAGTACGAATACACACCAAGACGAGCATTACACTCGTCGTAGTCTTAGTAGTCATCCCTATATTTAATTTAGGAAACAATTATTACTTATTTATTCAGCAGAAATTTGTGTAATACGGTTGGGCATTTTTACTCGTCAATGTTTATTTTTTGGAGTCTTTAGACGCGTAAAAATACCCAGCCGTATTATACAACTTTCCGCTGCATAACCTCTTTGTATTTGGCACTTTTCATAAACTTTGATTTGTGAAAAATTCAGAAATCAGATCAGTTTTGTAATTAAATTTATACCTTACTAGCAGAGGTCTATAACTATAGACCTCTGTTACTAGTCAGGAATTATCGCATGACTCTCTCGTCTCTCGCGATACGAATGTCCGCTGATTAGCGAAATAAAAGATGTCGCGAAAATTGGAATGCGCGAAACTGTCAATACATGTCGAGAAAAATAAAAGAAAAATTTTTTGCATCCCCAACACTGTACTGATACATCGTTACATGTAGTACACTGAGTCAACAGAATTTTAATTCACTTGATCTTTAGCCTTTAATTTCGCCGTTTTTTTCGCCTGAAATCTTGAATCTGTACCATGAATTACAGTGCGACATAATTATTCTATAACTAATTTATTCTTGCCATCACACTAACAATAGATATTACAGTTGGTGGTTCAGCTCTCTTCTAAGAACGTTGTGGGAGAAAAAGTTTAAAATTGGCTACACTAGGCTGATATTGGGGTAAAAGCTCTAATTTTGCCATTTGTTATGAATATGACAACTACTTCCTGGATCAAATCGTCTAACAATTATAGTTTTGATCGTATCGTATCTTAAATTGTCTTATTTTATAATGTAATTTAGCTCAAATATTTGTATTTTTATATTTTTAACTTTTAACACTTAGACATGTAAGGTTTTTATCTACTTTTTATTTATCAGGGTCTCTATTGATAACAGTTTTTATTGTAAATACTGAAGGAGTTACCCAGCAAAAAATAAAGGCTTACTTAATAAAATTATTGTTTCTGATTGGCTCACCGCGCGCCTATTTGTTACGTAATTGGAGCGCGATCACGTGGGTGTCCAATTACAGGTATCTAATTTGAACTTGTAATTATGAACGTTCTGCCTCAGCCGAAAACTGATGAAGACTGACTTTTGCAAAAGAGTGTAACTGAGCTAGTTAACAATTCTATACTATAAACTTTTATTTGACTATGATTATATTGATTATTCCATACATGTACCTGTCATATACAGTGGGAATGAGACTTTGTTCAATTCCAACAATGAACCAACTAACAATGTGCCATGACAAGTGATGTGGACATGTACATATGCAAATTGCTTACGTTTCAGAGCGATTCTCGGTTTTCACTGTCACGCCATAAAAAAAAAATCGAAACCGTTCAATGAATGAAGTCAAGGCCGGGAATTGACATGTCATAGATTAAATAAATAAGGAATCAGTCCTTGAAGTCTCAGGTCTGTGCGGTATTCCATATTCCGTACTCGAGTTATTTTTCAAAATGTTCCACACAAATTTATAGAGCTCAGTATGGAAACGTCATGTTGGAGTCCCTCTGAGGGGCTCCAACATGGCCGCCGGAAATAGGAAAAAACATCTGGAGTTCACTTTTGCCAGAAAGGAGGTTGTTTTCTCTTGTGAACTTTCGAATATTTAGATAAATATTTCTCCTTAAACTTAAATTGTTTAGAATGCTGAACATCACCCGAAGAGTCATAGATAAGGAACAGCTCTGTCACGGCCGTCCTGCTGATGTCACGTACGATGAAAACTCGGAAATTTAAACCGTTCTATTTTCAAAAGGAAGCATGAGATCGAGCTAAGAAATTGTGAAAAGATATATATTTAGGTAATCTTTCCTTGAATGAAGGTAAAAATTCTGTAGGCCTCGCGGTTTTGAATTTTAGAATTTGATGACATCGCGTGAAAACCAAGAATTCACTTGAAATCCAACTTGCTTTCATAATTGACAACATGTAAGAACATTCTGGATCACTCAGACTAAAACTGAAAGAAATTCACTTAGAGTGTAACTAAGCTAGTTAACGTTGAGTATATTATTAACTATTTATTTGACTGTGATTATATTCCATGCATGGTTTGTGCCAAGAAAGCTTTTATGATCTCTGATCGGGTTTTCAGTTAACTAACCAATAAAAATGTTCCCATGTGGGTTGACCACATTTTTCACATGATTCCCCTCGTTTACTCCACAAGGATCGTGGGTAGGCCAGTCATCCTGAGTGTAAACCATTAAAATAATGGTATAGTTGAGTCGTCGAGAAAATCGGTCCATAGCGACTCGGAGCAAAGGTGGAAGGGGCAGGCCTCTCTTTGCACGTGTCAGTCACGTGTTTAACGATCTGACAGCTGACGTCCCCTTGCTGCCAATCAACCAAACTTCCAGTTCCCGTATGACATACCAACCAGTTGTTAATGTTGCTCTTGATGAGGACCTGTCTGCCGAGTTGTTTTCACTGCGAGAAGTCCATGGCGTTGTAGTCTGTTTCATTCAATGGAGGAGTTGTCGAGATGGGAACATCCACTACGGGTTTCACGCGCCAATTTGGTCTTGGTGTGATTGCGTTTGAGTTATCCGTGAAATTATTATAATTAGTGAATGTGTAGCTCCACACTAGCGTCCAGCCTCCTCCATCTGTTTCCATGTCACAGTAAGCCTTGAACGCGTTGTCCTGGGATCCACCGTCTGGATTAATCCAATAAACACCCGAGGAAGGAAGAGGAGATTGGCTGAGGAGGGCCTGGCACGAGGGAACTGCTGACGATTGGGAGGTACCTACATGAAGTACAATTTATGTCTTTTAATATTTAATATTCACCAATCATAGCATTTTACTAGATTATAACAAGTTTAAGCCAAAATTCTTAATATATTTCAACTTTTAATTCGGTAATTTACTAAGTCTCCTTATAGGCAAATTCACAAATAATAGTGGGTTTAATAACACGAATGCAAGCTGCAAAATTTACTGAATGAAAGTAGTACAGTGGAACTTCTACTTAAGGGGACACACTTTTTATCCCGGCAAAATCAACGCTCGTTACAGCTGTCATTATAATATTTGTAATATATTACAGTCAAACCTCCCGTAAGCGGACACCCTCGGGACCAGAAAAAGTATCTGCTTAAGAGAGGTGTCTGCTTATGGGAGGTTAAAAATGTAGTGTTTGTATGTAGCTGGGAACATGACCAAGTGTCTGCTTACGACACTCCGTTAGCAGAGGATCGACTGTACCGACACCTCTATTAACCCTATTCTGCCTGGGGCAGATAGTGCCCCCCCCCCCCCCTATGTATCTCGAAAAGTATTGACGCTATGAAAATGGAACTTACATGGTGTGTAAAGCATCCAAAAATCTTTATTTTAGCGACAGTCACGTGTCAATTATGACGTCATACGCTAACAAAATCCGCCATATTGGATCCGAAATCTTGGATTTCTAAATTGTTTCAGAAATGTCAGAAAATCTCCAAATTTGCTTTGACAAAATCAAGAACAATATAAAGATGCTAAAACGGCAAAGATTTTGGAAGGATTTCATCGTAAAAAGCAAACATTTTATGAAAACTGAAAATTAAGCTAAAAAATCAACAAATTTGGGTAAAAACGATCTGTATCTCGAAACGTATTTGTGCTATAAAAATGAAACTTATGTGGTGAATAAAGCATTCAAACATGTTTATTTTAGTGGCAATTACGAATCAATTATGATATCATATCACGCCGAAATAACGTCATACTTTAAACCTGTCCGCCATCTTGGATTTTTCAATTGTTCAGAAATGTCAGAAAATCACCAAATTTGATTTGAAAAAATCGAAAACAATTTAAGGATGCAAAAATTGCAAAGATTTTGGAAGAAACTCTTCGTAAAAAGCGAAAATCTCATGAAAACGGACATTTAAACTGAAAATACCAAATTTGGCTAAAACGGCCTGTCAAAACTTGGTTGCCATGGAAACATCAAGTCACATGATCAAAAAATTGGCACACCAAACTGTTCCCAGATAAGTTTTAGGAAAAGTCATAAAGTTTGGCTATGATTGCTTGAATGCTCTTTAAGTACGATAAATGTGAAGTCAGCGCGGGCACTTTCTGGCTACTATATAACACGTATATCAATGTAAAATTTCCTCATTGTACCTGAAGAAGACTGGTTTGGCCAGTCGAAATATAGTACTTAAAAAACTTAAAAATCTACGTTGTATCGGTCTCTGCTTCTACAGTATATTGTGACCTTAAGCCCCTTTCAGTCTAAGCCAGACATGATTTTTCACAGGACCTTTCTGAAAATCACTTTGGCGAGAGAGCCTCCTGGTTTTAAATGTATTATTTATATGATGATGGTTATATATCTTCTCTAGACCAGGGCTAACAAATCCTGGATATATAATATAAACAGACTAATAAAACAATTCTCAAGCCATATATAATGAGTTAGTAATTATATGGGGCTTAGACTGTTTACAGTGCCCCTTTTCTGACTCTTTCTCCTTATTATATCACATGTAACACAACGTTGCAGCACTAACTACATCTATCTGTATCTATCTTCTCAACTGTGACAATAATCTACAATGCGCACAGTGGAACCCCGATATAACAAAAACACGCAGTACTGTATTGTCTAGCACCTTTGCATGCATTGTGGGCCTATTGACGCCAGTTATTATGTGTTTGTTTGTTTACTGAGCTCTCTAATTGGTTAAAAAGGAAATTGTATTAACCAATCAGAGGAAATATGTTGTTTTCTCAACCAATCAGCAGCAAAACCAAAACCAATTTATGCACACTTTCCAGTGCTTGGCACAGATTGCATGTTTTTTTGTTTTTGTTTTGCCTCTAGTTTCCGTTGGTGTTTAGTTTTGGTTTTACAACAGTCATAATTTAGAACAT
Source organism: Desmophyllum pertusum (assembly GCA_029204205.1). Lineage (NCBI taxonomy): Eukaryota > Metazoa > Cnidaria > Anthozoa > Scleractinia > Caryophylliidae > Desmophyllum > Desmophyllum pertusum. The sequence goes on from MU827327.1 coordinate 215,691, forward strand.
TAATAACGTTTAGCTTATAATGGCTATGAACATTTTTCTCACAAATACACTGCTATATTATAAAATCAATGAAACTCAGTTTTAGGAAATGATAAGTTTTAAGACGGATTCCGCTCAACGTTCGAGCAATAAGTGCAAAAATTAATTACTAAAAAAACTACTCATAGCAAGGTAACATTTGGAATAGTATTCGAAACATATCACTTTAATTCACTTCTCCAAGTAACCCCGCAATTAAATTCTCAAGCATTCTCGAGAAAACTAATGTCAAACCTCGTAAAAAATTATAAAAACGCACGCCATTTTGTTTTGAACTGACATGAAGCGTTTTTTTAATAGGCCAATTTCGATATATTAAAATTCTAACTTGGCTCCGAGGCTTAGGGGAATAAAACAAAGAAATTATTTATTCATCCCTCAACCTCGATGTGATTTCTTTTCAATTTCTTTTGTTTTATTCCCCTAAGCCTCGGAGCCAAGATAGAATTTTAATATATCGAAATTGGTCTATTAAAATATGTAACGACTTCTCTCGCGGGGTCAGCTTGGGGACTAATTTATCGAACTTAACTTTTTGCACTTTTTGCTCGAAACGTCCAGCGGAAATCGTCTTAAATGCTTGTTTCACAAGCTTTAATTACAGCAAGAAGCCCCAAAATGTGACCACTTTTAATTAATTCACAACAGACTATCCAATCAGAAGTCGAGGATAGCTATCCTTAGCTTCTGATTGGATAGTATGCGTGCATGATGTGAATTAATTAAAAGTGGTCACATTCTTGGGCTTCTAGCTGTAAGTAGCCTACGTACTAGACGTAGGCTATGCTGTAAGTACCTAGAATGGATCATTATTATTTTATAAAGTTATATTCTTGATCACAAGTCTCGAGTCTTCCATCAGACTAAACTGAAACTCAATTATATAAAGTCCTGTAACATGTTCACTTACTTAAGACAGTAAAGTGTTCAATGTAAGTTCACTTACTTACTTCCTTTTTTAGGTGGGGGGGGGGGGGGGGGGGGGTGGGGTTGGAAGTTACGACTATCAGGTGGTTACTATTTTCAGAGGGTCGTTACTTTCAAGAATATCTTAGAAGGTTGCCGGACTTGTTATCTTTTGGGGGATTATTACTTCTGGGGGTTGCTACTTTTGGCATTGTACGGTATACTAAAGGTAGAAAAAGACCAAAAAGAATGAGGATTGTTAAGATTGGGGAAGATTGAGACAGACAGGTTATGTTTCTTACCACTGATAGACCAGTTTTCTAAAGACTGCCTAGTGGAGAAGGGGCTGAACTTCCCACTCCCTGGTTCCTGCTTCCCGCTTCCTGCCTCCCGTATACGTCCCGTCCCCTTTACTCCCGGTTTTCCGTCCCCCATCCCCCCACTGCCAGCTAGCCTGTGTGGCCATGCGGGCTTTTGCTTTTACAGTCGAACCCCTATTTTAATAAGCGGCCACTCTCTGGAAAATGGCAAGTGGCTGCTTAATAGGGGTTGGCTGCTTAATAGGGGTTTTATTTACAGTATTATACCGATATTGGGACTTTGATAGCTGGCTTCTTAATAGGGTTGGCTTCTAGCTTAATAGGTGGCCGCTTAATAGGGGTTTGACTGTATGCAGAAACAAACAACACGAGAAGCTCATGAGTCACGATCTGAGCCGTGAGGAGAACAGGGAGAGGTTGCCTGCAAACTCCAGGTTTTTTCACCACCTGTGACTCGCGTGTTGCCATCTTATTTTGAAACATTTCATAAGCTGACATGGAGCCCCTTCAGTTCAGGAGCTGCCAATCAAAATGTGCTCATTTATCCAACAATGATCAGCTAGCGCTACAAGAATTCGATTATAGCCAAAAATACAATGGCTAAAGTACCAAAGAACAAAGCCAGAGATGTCAATGCTTTGGCTCCTAAGAAGAACAAATATTGCTTTAGTAAACCATTTGTACAATAGATTTTCAGAATCACAGATTCCATAAATATTAAGAGTGGTTATTCTGTGGAAAGTTGTATAATAAGGCTGGGTATTTTACGAGTCAGTTTTTATTTAACAAATAAATAAGCCTCAACTGTGCTCTGTTCTATTATAAAGCACGCAGGAAGCCGCGCGAGCACGAAAGAAGTGTAGGGGGAAACACGAGCCGATAGGCGAGTGTTTCTCCCTACTTCTTGAGTGCTCCGCCGCTTCCTGAGTGCTTTATAACAGAACAGAGCATAGTCGAGGCTTATTTATTTGTTTTATAATAAAAAAATCGACGATTTCCTCATAATCTTACCTTTATTTTCAAAACAAACATTCCATTTTACTTCGAGAGTAAGCTGAACGTCGTCAGCACCCGTGCTTTGTACTCTGATAAAGCACGCTAATTCGAGCCAATCACAGCGCTTGTAAGAATGCTTTAAATGATTTGATTGGTCAAAGAACTCAATTCGAATACAAAACGAGTGCTTCAATTTTCACTTTTCAGTCCTTAAAAAACCTAAAAATCTGAACATTTTCAATAAAATCCGGCCGAATTGTGGCCCATGAAAGCCTGCAAGTTTGCCAACATTACAATTGGAAAACAAACTGCTTAAATATTGCGGTTGAACCTTCACAAACTGCTGCGCTATGTTTTGTGAATGAAGATCGTCGCTTGTATTTACGGCAGCAAGAGGAGGATTGCTCGAACTGGTGGCAATGTTAGAAAGACTGGACTGTTGTGGCCTTCCACTCAGAGCATCGGAGAGGCAAGGAAGCAAGCTTTCAATTGATCGCTATAGAAGAACGAGCGTTGTAACTCTTCAGGCTTGCTTCGCTGCGATGACCAGAGATGGTGCCGAGATGCTGCGAGATGGAGACCACAGTGTGATCGCAGTTGCACGAACACTATGGAGAAGCCAATTTGGAAATTTCCTGCATCTTTCCTCTGAGGCTGTTAACACAGAGAGGTTTATTTTCGTACCAAACTCGATCTTCAACTAGGCGGATTGCGTAAGCATTCATGAGCTCCGTGCTTTGTACTCTCATAAAGCACGCTGTTTAAACCAATCAGAGCTCATGTTATATTGACACTTTATTATAATTGTATTTAACTGGTGGCTGTAACTGCTGTAGTACACAATGTTTATTAGCAGAATGAGTTTACCTGTGGCTTTTGTAGAAGGCTTTTGTGTTGTGTCTGTTGGTTGTGTAGTTTCAATAACCATGGACTTGCAGCTTTATACAACAATAAATACAAATAAATAGTTATTTTATTAACAACATAGATCGTAAAGTTGAGATGTTTACAGCCATAGTCCGGATGTTACTATAATAATATTAATCACTAAGAAATTTTCTGTTGAATCACAGTACAGAATCACAACTTCCTGTAAGCGGCCACCCTTTAAACCAGAAAAAGCGTCCACTTAGGAGAAGTGTCCGTTTATGGGAGGTTAAAAATGTAGTATGTGGTTGGGACCATAACTAAGTGTCCACTTACGGGAGGTATCCACTTGAGAAATTTGTTAGCAGAGGTTCAACTAAGGTAATTCCATCGAAATAGAAGTTACACTGGGAAGTTTCTGAAACTTTCCTAGTTGAACATTGTGATGTAATGTTTCAAAATATAGAATAAAAAGAATAGGTCACCAGCCCCGCGAAAGAGATATAATCGACTAAAAATACCTCCTAATTCCTTACAAAATCACAAAAAAAACACGTATTTGTTCACGTTTTCAGTGATTATTAATTTTTCTGCACTGAGAATTGGTCTATACTCCTTGTATAGAAAGAAGATGATTACTAGACTTAAATATGCGAAAAAAATGATAGGTCACCACGCTCGTTTACGAGGAAAACGATCATTTACCTCTCTGGCGAGCATAGCCATAATGAAAAAGCCGCCATGTTTTTAATGTGCGCGCGCTAATTACGCGCGAAATGATGCGCAGAAGGGATGCGCAGTGCAATACTAAGGAATGACCTTAAGTGACATGCCTGTATAAAACATATTTCAATTAACATTGTCGGATAAAAGTGTAAAGCCTACAAGACAAGACCGAACGGTAGTCTGGGTATTCATTAGAAATTGCATATCGGTGGAAAATAAATCTACAAGTTTTTATTTCGCACGTGATGTATTTGGTTTGCCCCGAATTAGATAATTGTTTTTCCATGTTTTTTTCACTAGCTGATTCTGCTAAAATTGTAGTTTGGCTAAAATAAGCTTACTTCTACAGGTTTAGAAATAATGTTTTTCATGTTACTTCTCATTAGTATTCGGTGCGTGCAGCAGTTTTCTACTTTTACCCATCCTAACATTTCTATCCGACAACGTTAATTGAAATAGGTGTATTCTCAAACTAAAACAGGACTCTCCCTCTCTCAGGCATGCTCAATATTCTGCCCGCCACTTGAGAGATGCCTGACTAATCATAATCATCGCACCACAAGTCTCCTGTAGCTCAGTGGTAGAGTGTCCAACCAGTTTGTAGAAATTCATAGGTTCAACTCTTGTTGGAAGAACTCGGAAATTTTTTTCCATGTAGATTGTCACTGACTGATACATTTTTCTCATAATTCTACCAACCTTAAAATATATCATTATTTTTTCACACGTTCTCACTCATTGGCAAAACTAATCCTAGCAGTATGCAGGATGTTTGTCATATTTAAAGCTATGGCTCCCACAAGTCTCTAGCTCAGTAATATTTAGAGCATTTGGCCAGTGTGGCGAAGGTCAAAGGTTCTACAGTAAACTTTCTCTTAACGGACACCACCATAAGATTGACACCTGGTGTTGGTCCCTGCGTGCCATTTTTCAGTCATTTTACTGTATCTTAACTCTGTATTAGCCAGACACCTCTCTGAGATGGACAGTAATTGTGCCAGTCCCAATGGTGTCAGTCTGAGAGAGTTGACTGTACTAATTTTTACCATGTAAAGTGCAAAATTAATGGACACTTTTGGAAATGGCACTATATAGATATCACATTATTATTATTACTCCTGTTGGGAGAACTCAGAAATGTTTTTCCTGTATAGCTTGTGTCACTGACTGGTTAACATCTTTCTTAACAAATTTTAAAATAATAATGAAAATAATTAATACTTATTTCTTACCCAGGGTCTGATGACTCCAGTGTGCCTACAGTACAAGAAGGGAGGATACAATAATTTATTATTCAATGGCTTCATTGAGTTGTCCAGGCGGCAATTGTGACTGAGCTAGAGACACACTTACTAGACATACAAACTGATTGTTCAAAGGAATAGTTTTAATTGCTTGAGGCTGGTGTCTGCTACAGTTAGTCACTTATTTACTGCATCTTTCAATAGATCGTTTTCACCAAAAATAACAAGATCATTTGCGTGCATCAAAACATCAACAAACTCAGAGATTGTAGAGTAGGTGAAAATAAGTATATTCCCCAAGTTTTGATTTGGTAGTGTTCATTGCAACAAAGTTATTGGGAAAACAATATTCGTATGTATGGATGGGTATGTATGGGTCCTCCATATTGGTGTACCACTTTGGTACAACAAGATGGTGGCAAAAAATGTCTGCGAGAATAAAAAAGATTTTACTACCAAAGTCATGAGTTTTCACTTCTAAGTGATTTAGTTATCATTTTTAACTTATTAGCATATCTGAAAAGTATTTTAAAAGTGCAACAATATTGGTTTCTGTAACATTTCAGGTCACGTTGAGCCAAGCCGTCTCAAATTTCAAAACGTTTTATCTCCAAAACGAAGCAATCTGCTGGCACAAAAATTTCCCCAGCAACTAACTACACTGATGTATATACATGTACATGTAATATACTGAAAGAACAGCTTTGTAGGATCAATAGTTTTGAATTTAGCATTTTGATGACGTCACGAGAAAACGATATAACATGCGAACTCTGAAGTTCAAAACCCAACTTACATTATTTCATTGCCGTCAATCATAAAATTTAATACGACCAACTCGAACCAATGGACCATGAAAAAAGAAACAAACAAAACTGATTGAAATCTACCAATCACAATCCACGGATGTGAACTTTTGAATGGATTACTAAATGATTGACGGAAGCGAAAACAAAATCATTGTTTGAGCAGAGTTAGCGAGAGTTTGCATGTTATTGATAGGCGCAGTAACCCTTTAAGCTCCATTAATCAGCATACAAATTCTCTTTACTGTGCTCTATACATTTCATATAGTACCAGTTAGGAGAATTTAGCAAATATCAACTGAAGACAATGACTAGACTCAACTGAAACACATTCACTTATACAGTAGAACCCTGTTAACTCGAACTTGGTTAACTCAAACACCCCGCTATCTCGAAATCAAACCCATTCCCCTTGCCTCTGTTTTTCAGTCATTTACTATTGGCTAACTCAAGCCCCTGCTATCTCGAACTATTTTTTGTCTCCCTTGGGAGTTTGAGTTACTACGATTATCAGTTGAGTAAGGCGCGGGAAGTTTGGTGACAATATTTTCATGTTAAAACTACGTTGTTGCCATGAGCAACTGGCTAGGTTTCTAATGGTAACCCAGACTTTCTGTCTGTTACTGACATCAATGGTAACAAAGCGTCAGCCACACACCATTGGAAACTAAGTCAGTTGCTCATGGTAACAACGTAGTTTTAACCTGTAAACCTTGTCACCAAACTTCCATCGCGCCTTATTCAACTGATAATCGTAGTAGCGGGGTTCTACTGTCCATAGTTTCTACATGATTTTTTCAGAGGGGGGCACTACTATCAGGTTTTTGGGGAAGGGGGGTCTTAGAATGATTATGCTTCTGTTGATGCTTGCTATTATTACTAATTAAGACGGATTCCGCTCAACGTTCGAGCAATAAGTGCAAAAATTAATTACTAAAAAAACTACTCATAGCACGGTAACATTTTTGGAATACTATTTGAAACATATCACTTTAATTCACTTCTCCAAGTGACCCCGAAATTAAATTCTCAAGCATTCTCGAGAAAATTAATGTCAAACCGCGTAAAAAAATTATGAAAACGCACGCCATTTTGTTTTGAACTGACATGAAGCGTCTTTTTAATTAAAATATGTAATGACTTCTCTCGCGGGGTCAGCTTGGGAGCTAATTTATCGATAATTTCTTCTTAACTGTATTCAAAATGTTACCGTGCTATGAGTATTTTTTTGGTAACTTAATTTTTTGCACTTATTGCTCGAACGTTGAGCGGAATCCGTCTTAATTGTTCCAATGTCAAGAAAAGTGTTACATGTACCTTTCTTGTAAGTAGCATAGCCAGCAATAACTCCAGAATGCTCTTTGTTTCGATTTGATTTAAATCTGACCCGTACAGCCTGCATTTGTTTGATTGTGATATAGGCGATATCTGGCTTTCGACAAATCCTTGGAATAATATCTTGGCTACCTCCTGTTGAATTTGTACCTTGAAGACAGAAAGATAAAGTGGCAGTGTTTCATCATTCCTTGTAAAGTATGCACAAAACAGTCAGAGGAACAAGTACCAGTTGGTGGTGAAAACTCGCCTCCGAGACAGGACTGAGCCTGTGGTGTTCATACCCGAAGTTGCTAAGCAACATGACGTATTTGCTGGCACGATTGCGTTCGGAGTACTCGTGAGTGTTCGCGCTAGTTTTTGATTGGATAAAATGATTCGGAAACTCTTTGAGTGCTTAAAAAACCGACACTTGTTCCCTCAACTAAAAATGATCTTCAAACAAAGGAAACCTAAAAATGACAAACTATAGTTAGTAATTAATTTTATTTAATTATTCCCCACCCCCCCTTGATTAATTGCCTCAGGCAATTAATCAGCCTCCCTCGAATAATCGCCCCCTTTTGGAGTGAAAAAATAAATAATTGCCCCTGGCTATTAGTCAAGGAAATATAGTATTTCCAGGGATGGTTGCTGTAGACTCGCAGCTGGTTTGGATACCTCTCTGCTCTGCAAAAATTTCATCCAGCTCAACCAACCAACAAGGCACACACATTGGTGCTACATGTATCTCCAAGCTCGATTATTGGCGCGATGAGTCTAACTGGCTAGAATAAAGCCAAATAAATCCCCATGTTTTAACTCACCATTGATGCGGATTTCATCGGCAGTTAAGGGATTCCTGTCAGGTTTGCATTGAAAAATACACTCCAATACAAAGCTTGAGAAAAAACAAATGAACAATCTTTGATTGCGGAGGATTGAACGTCCATGAACAGGTAGCAAGTGGAGGATACGACAATGGCCAGTTGGGAGTGAAGAATGTTCCATGAGATGAATTCAGCAACTTTGTACTACAAATTGAATGAAAATTCAAGCTAACTATAGAGTACAAATTGGGAGGCGCGGTGGCCTAATGGTTAGCGCATTGGACTCCAGATAGATAGATAGATACGAGATAGAAAACTTTATTTCAACACAGTATTTTTGATAAAAAATTTACAATTTTTGTTCTATCCAAAACAGGGGCACCCAACGGATCGTTTCGGTGAAATATCTGTTCGGAAGGCCTATAATCGTCTCAGATATTCAGATTAAAGTTGGAGTTTTCTTAGGAAAATATCATCTCAAACTTTCTTAATATGGGAAAATCAATGCCTATTATTATTTCGGAGAGATAAAAATTTCGTTTTGGGTACAAAAATGGTCAGCTAGGATTTTCGGAAAGGAAAAAAGGTCAGCAAGGATTTTCGGAAAGGAAAAAAATCAGTGTTTTAAAGCATTTGGGAGAAACCGTTGTTGGGTGCCCCTGTCCAAAAGCCGTGCAAGCAGTCCAGGTCCATGCCCTAGGACAGTAGGATCCTGTTTCCTATGCAGAATCCTATAAGGATCCTATAAAGATCTTATCTTACCAAATCCTATAGGATCCTACATGTACATGTACATGTACATAGGATTTCTAGCTAGACAGGTACCAGGGTTGGTGAGCATTCTGGGCAAGTAAAATAAAATATTAAGCATTTTACTCCCAGCATCAAACCTTGAGTCAATAAATGTGGTTGTACATTAAATGTTAAAGTCTGTGGATGAAACCCTAGTATGTGACCATTCAAATGAAAGCTACTGAGAAGTACTTTCATGTGGTGCTGTGTCTTTTGTTAGAACAAATGCTGCTAAAGATTAAACACGTTACTGTGTCTGCATATGTTGCTTGCGCTTATGCCACAAGTGTGAACCAGGCATTCGGCTCTCCTGAGATACAAAGCTCAAATTTATCGAATTTATTATATGCATTTATTTATCAATAATTGAAAACTATGTATTCCCAGGTACATCCTTGTGTAACAGTGAATTGAAGGGGTTAAGAGTACTCCCAATGCATTCCCCTGTCCACATGATACAGACCTACAGTTCGAAGAAGGATCCAGCTCTGTATTGCTGTCCATCGAGGTGTATTGCGCTTCAAAGCCTTCAGCTCTTTTTGACCCATCAGTCTTGAAAATAAGGGTCATGTAGTTGTCCAGGGAGTAGATCTTATCTGGCATTGATTAAATCTGAACAAGAGCAGAATTTACCAATGTATGTATTGCTTTTTCTGAAACACAAGGACAAAATATAAAGAGGATATCAGGGGCCTGGAATACATGATTGGGTTTAATTGGGTTTGATTACCGTACGTTTGATTAAACACCCCAGAGATATTCAACAAAGTTTGTCCTGACACACTAGACCATTTTACAGTTCTGTGAAATGTAACTAAGCCTCTGTATGAAAGCGAGGTTTGGGGTGACCATGAGATGATAGAGACCAGAAACTAGTTAAGTTAAACATAATAACATAATAATTTACATTTGAAAAGAAGGAAGGTTTGTATCACAACAAAGTCACCTTCAGCCTCACTTCTGTTCAAAGGCCTGGATTCTAAGCACACAACTGTAAAATGGACTATTCCCATAATGATACATGGCAGGCATCAGAAACAAATACATCAGCATGCACTAGAAATCAAATGTTTTGATCTAATATTGAATGGTCGGCAATCGAACCATAATCGAACGTTCAATTACCTGCTTAAGGACGTTTGCGCCCAATTCTTCCCATATTCAGATTTTTTTTTTTTTTTTTTTACTTTTGCCTGCAATTATATAATGACCAACTTATGTCAGAAAGGCAAAAACAATTTGGGGGTCACCATGCTCGTTCGGAGATAATAAAAAGCACATTGAAGACCGTAGTGTTTTCTAGCAGCTTTGGTCATGCAAAGCGATTATTGGCTTCATTATTATCAGCAAAAAAAGAGTAGAATGGAGAACTCTAGATACATGTAAGATGGATGTGTTGATTTAAACACAAATAGGCCTATTGAGTAAATTTTTGCCACTGATGTCATTCCTTCAGGTAAAATAAACTTTACAGAAGGATACTTGTAAGTCATGCACACCGCTTTCGTAGAAAAATTTGATCGCAAATGAGTAGAAAAAGCGAAATAATCACGTTTAGAATGTTTTGTTTTTTGTTAAAATGGAGAGAATCAGGAACGGAAGTGATCTATGAAAAAGAAAAATAGGGGTCACCGTGCATCCAAGAGAGTAAAATCATCGCCTTCCAGCTCTATATTTGTCCAGTTCCATTCTCAGCCGTGCGCGCTGGATGCATGACGTGGCGCATAAGGATGGGCACTAGCAATGGGCGCGAATGTCCTTAAAGTGACATCTTTCATATTTTGGGGGCATTTTCCTGTTTATTCTGTTTAATAAAAATGTGTGGTTCCAGAAAATATCCATACCTCCCCCACAGAAGGTTGTTAGGGTTGGAACACCCCTCCCCCCTGGAATTTCCAGTTTAGCTTCATACTTTCCTTTAAAAAATTTGGCTTTTGAGACCCCTCTCCCCCTCGGAATTTCCAATGACCTTCCTTGGGGTGGGTATGGATATTTTCTGGAACCACACAATGAAAAGGTTGATTATTCCTGCGAATCTGAACAAAATCAAACTGAATTTGGTTTTGATTGCTTTCGATTATATTGGTTCGGTGATCAAACTCACACAAAATTAAATGTTTGATTACATCATGTAACAACTGTACATGTATGTTCGATTGCATTTGGTAATTATTTCAATATTTGATTGAGTTTAATGGTTTTCAGTTTGATTGTGTTAAACTGGGTTTGGAAATTAAATGAAAAAATAATTCGCCAAAACTGTGTTGATCGTGAGGCAACTTGCATCCTGGGCATTTGCGTGGTCTTTTGGACGATATTTGCTGGGCATCTTCTGACGCAGAATCTTTCATAAATTCCTCGCTTAGCTAGGATCGATGTTGCGCTCATTATAAATAAATAAAAATAAAATGGGAATTTCAGTGGAAATCCACAGAGTGGCTCTTCTCTTCCACTGTATCCAGATCGAATTGGAATTTAGAAATGTTGGTTTTTGTGGAGGGAGGAAAACCGGAGTACACGGCGAAAAACCCTCGGAGCAAGGATGAGAACCAACAACAAACTCAACCCACATATGACGCCCGGTCCGAGATTCAAACCCAGGCCACATTGGTGTGAGGCGAGTGCTGGCGCCATCCCTGCTCATCATATAAAATTGAGTGAAGGCTGAGAATTGAAGAAACTATTGATTGAAATAAATTATTGTAAGGCCAAAAATTGCCAGTGTTGCTGCTGCAAAGTTATGTGCAAAATGTAGCCAAGCACTATTAGCACTCAACTGATAGCAGTTGAATAGGGCTGCGCCCTAATGACGTCACGAAATTTGAGACCCCGCTGTGACTCAGACAAACAAAGTCCTCTTCTGTAAGAGTTGTAAGGGAAATCATGTGAATGGCGAGCGCTTCGCTTCGATCTTTGACGGTTCTTACCGACGACGACGACGTTCTGGCTCTAAATTTGAAAAAGAACCGGAGGAATACACTGTGGACCAACGAGTGGTTAAAGTGCAGGGACTTAAAGTTGAGCGGTAAACGCGATGAGCTTGTGAAACGTGTGAGCGACAGTATACAAAGTGGGAATCACCCACCACACGCTTGACCGAGCAAACAGACATCACGAAACCATTAGATTTACGGCTGAAATCCCAGAAAAGGAAAATACATAATACATAATAATTATAGTATTTAGTCCTTATATGAAAAATATATTAATCATTAATCATTTATACAGCATGCATGAGCACACCTATAAAATTAGTTTTTCGTTATTGCTGCCCGCACAGGGCAGCCTCCTATTTCTGTCCTGAGTTTCGATTTCATGATTTCCGTCTTCCGTTCAGTACATAGCGCCTTTCAAATACATGTATGGACCGATCGGATCAAAACGGAAAATTAAAGACGAGCTTGCACTCAGCGTGTGAGTAAGCTAGCTTATTCACATCGAAACATTTAAGAAAAACCTGAAAGATGCGCGAGAGAATGATAAGAATGGCTTAAGTTTTAATATTGGTCAGATGATGCAAAATATATTTCTACAGTCTCCATTTTAAACAGATGGTTGAAAAGACAAATGGTTTCACCTAAATTATTTCCCAAGGATTTAATATTTACACTCTTTAACCAAGAAAAGTACTTACCCCACAAGTATTTCCAAAGAAATCGCGAAACCAGATAGGCATAGTTCCTAATACAGACAACGTTTTAAACTCAAGAATCACCCTTCGATCGACAGGGACCATGATATTGTACACGCAAAACAAGTTATCGCCATACGATTGAGATGTGTTGAATCACGGAGAACGAATTGTTCCATTTGAGCCTGTAAACGGCGACTCTGGACAGACAGAGACAGAGACAACCCTAGGTATACACAAAAGTATGGCGAGGACCAGAAACAATTCTTTCAAGGCCATTGGAGTATATTCAAGGAAGATTTCGTCGACAGTAGACTACAATAGCAGTAGAATTCCTGCATGCTTCGCTGAAACGAAACCTCCCTTTAGGTCCCAGTGCCCTCTCGTTATCAAACCATGCCGAGAGAAGACTATATATCCCGTGAATGTGAAATCAATATAATCATGAAATAAGAAATATGTCGTTGAATGTGAATAAAACCATTTTGATTGAATGAGAACTCAGTTGTTGAATGTGAATAAATATATTCGTGGCTAAAAATTAAATTGTTGAATGTGAATGAATATGAAATTTCGTGCAATTTTGCACCATTTCGCCAACCATATGCGATAACATATGCAGAAAGCAGCGGGGTTTAGATCACGCCGTTAGTTTTCCGGCGTTTTGCATTCGGATACATTGCGTGCGGATAAAATCAATGATAATCGATAAACAATCGATGAAAGTCGATAACAATCGATGATAATCGATGCCAATTATATAATCGATAACAATCGATAATCACAAAATTCTTAGTCCAATACGATTGGTCATCGATTATCAATATCAATCAATAATTAGCCATCGATTATTATCGACTGTTATCGATTTTCATCGATCATCGATTTCATCGATTGTTCAGGCCGGGCTTTATAAGCGGGTGTTTTACTGGTATGTTGGAGGCTGACTCGTTACCAAGTCGTCTGTTGTTATTATTTTTGTGAGAAAGGAGAGAGTAGAAAGAGACTGAGGATAGCTTGACGAAGAGGACAATGGGAAGGTGGACTCCTCGCGCTCGACCCTCACTCACCCCCGGGGCGTATCACATCGAACGTAGGAATCGAACATCAATCGAACTTAATCGAACTCAATCGAACGATTTTAGATTTTTCGATTTAGTTCGATCATCGAACGAAATCGAACTCGCACAAAAAATTGCGAATCAGAACAAAATCGAACGTTCGGTTTTTCGAGCTCTTGATTAATAAATACATAATAGATTCAGGCTCCATCTGGCTCTTTTTGGGTCATTTACAGGACTGAGTTGCCTGTCACAGTGTGCTAATGAGGACCCGATGACCATAAAAGAAATAAATATAAAAAACAAAAAAAAATCGAACAAAATCGAACAATGACATTCGATAGTCGTTCGATTTGGTTTTCGGAAATCGAACTCAGACAAAAAAAAATACCTGTTCGATTTCGTTCGATGACCCGAAAACAAAATCGAATTTAATCGTTCGATTTAGTTCGATTGAGTTTCGATTAAGTTCGATTAAAATTTCGTTCGATTTCAGTTCGATGTGATACGCCGGGATTCATTCACCGCGCGTCTTCTCGTTAGCGACCTTTAAATCGTGAGTACGAGATTGAGTACGGACTTTTCAAAACCTACTGCGCAGGCCGTTTAAACATCAACACGTCTAACACCAATTCTCCTTCTCTAGTGGTCAGCAACAGGAGAGGAGCGAGGGCTCTGGGAACGTGACTGATTTTGAAATTCGAAAGTCGTATATCTTAGTCAATCTCGTACTCAATACTGACCGGTCTAAAGGTCCGCCAATGTTAGTAGGTGGACAGAGAAAAACGGACTGGGAACGAGTCAGTGGCGGAGGCGAAATATTTTTCGGTCGGAGTCACGCCGGAGTTTCGAAACTCATTGTAAACAACACACATCAAGATTTCCAGCATGCCGATTCCCTTCGAGAAAAACTTTAAGGGTTTGATTAGAAAATCTCGGTCTCGACTTGTAATAAGCAACTGATTGGCTAATTAACAAATAAATAAATACAAATTTTTTCCATTTTTTTCCAATATATATATATA
>MU827327.1:230747-261218 GCA_029204205.1 Desmophyllum pertusum
TCCCCTTTATACGACATAGCATTTTAGAGTACGAATACACAACAACTGGACAATGTGATACAATAACTTCCTTAAAATAAATTCATTAGTTAAAGTATTGCCAGGTAAATCACAAACAAATTAGCAGTCAAAGTTTCCAACGCAACTACTTTGTGAAGAAGGCCGAGTTAATCGAACAAAGATGAATAATGAATTACAGTCGAACCCCGATTAAGCGGCCACCTATTAAGCGACCGACGGCCAGCTATCAAAGTTAAAATATAGGTATAATACTGTAAATAAAACCCGATTAAGCGGCTAACCCTTATTAAGCAGCCACTTACCATTTCCCGGAGGGTGGCCGCTTAATCTTAGTTGTGGTTTCGCATTTCTTCCTCTAAATCCAGAAAGGATTTCTTCCTATGTCCACGCTACCGGGATTGATCGTCCGAGTCGCCATTAACGCTCTCACATATCCTATCATTCGAGTTTGCTGGACATCCTGGTGATCGCAGCAGTGAAAAACCATTGCTACTCCTCCTGGGTGGGATGCTAGTCCATCGCAAGTTAAGTTACAAGTTGCAAGTTACTTCTCCCTCGGTGGCTATGCTGAGAGTAAATAAAAAAAACCTCCCTATGGGAAATCAATTATTGAAGCATTCTTGAAGGTTTTATTTGTTCGTTATATTTTAGGGATTGAATATTACTCGGTAAATTAAACTGGCTGCAGCAACATCTGTCGTTTTCCAACACTGAACATGAAACACAGGTTTTTGAATGTTGCTTGATTATTTCAAGTTTTGCACCAATGCCAACGATATGCAGAACCTATTTTTAAAAGGTCAAAAGTGTTTTATACAAGCATGTTACTTATCTGTCTGTATGGCGTCTATCTTTGGTAAGATTGTTCGCATTCCGTCTTTGTTTTCTCTTGGGCAAAGTTGAGTGAAAGCGAAAGATAAAACGCTTCTCGTTCAACCACAGGCCGCCCAAGCTAAAGATAAGAGAAACAGTGTCACGGTATAAGCGGCATTGTGTTACAACGGCTCGATTTATAAGGGTTTGTATGGGAACGCAACGGTTATGTTTTAGAAGATATAAAATCGAATGTTTTGTGAATAAAAACGACTTACCCTGTTGCTGTGTTGTATTCTTTGCAGTTTGCCAGCTTCTCAGGCCGGTTTGAGGCGATTTAGGCGAGTTTTAGTTTTCGAGGTTTTCCGTTAATATAATTATTAAAGGCAGGAAAGAACATTTCAAATCCAATCACTCGAAGATCGATAAATTCTGTTAAAATACTCGAATCGCCTCAAAACTTCCACCAGTGTAATCTCCGATAACGAATGTTCCCTATGGTTGTTTTTTCGGCTTCCAAATGCCGTTCTAACTGCGGATAAACTTTCGTCAGTTCGACACTCGCGTTTCCAGATACCCGTTGGACGTTTGAACCACACACAAAATGGCGTCACGTCGACAAAATCATCCTACGCCAGGGAGGGGCATGGACCTATTGTCATCCATGCAAAATGACACTGCGGGGCCCGGAGAGGTCGATTGTCACACTGACTTTCAAATTGTAATTCGAATCTAAAAGTAAATGCCTTGTTCTTCAGGCCGAACGGATTAAAAAGCAATTTCTACGCTGTTGAGTATCTCCAAGATTTAGATATTTTTCTTTTCTGCTTGCTATTTTCGAAAAACATTGATTTAGTCCGATAAATATCTGCTTTCAGACGGACGGATCGATCGATTCCTCGCTGGAATGTGACGGTTAGCGGTCGACGTTTAGGCGGGAAATTTTCACGTGCTGGTTTCCGATTTCGTGTGACAATCGACCTCTCCGGGCCCGTTAGTGTCATTTTGCATGGATGACAATAGGTCCATGCCCCTCCCTGGCGTAGGATGATTTTGTCGACGTGACGCCATTTTGTGTGTGGTTCAAACGTCCAACGGGTATCTGGAAACGCGAGTGTCGAACTGACGAAAGTTTATCCGCAGTTAGAACGGCATTTGGAAGCCGAAAAAACAACCATAGGGAACATTCGTTATCGGAGATTACACTGGTGGAAGTTTTGAGGCGATTCGAGTATTTTAACAGAATTTATCGATCTTCGAGTGATTGGATTTGAAATGTTCTTTCCTGCCTTTAATAATTATATTAACGGAAAACCTCGAAAACTAAAACTCGCCTAAATCGCCTCAAACCGGCCTGAGAAGCTGGCAAACTGCAAAGAATACAACACAGCAACAGGGTAAGTCGTTTTTATTCACAAAACATTCGATTTTATATCTTCTAAAACATAACCGTTGCGTTCCCATACAAACCCTTATAAATCGAGCCGTTGTAACACAATGCCGCTTATACCGTGACACTGTTTCTCTTATCTTTAGCTTGGGCGGCCTGTGGTTCAACGAGTTGCAAAAGAAAGGACTCTCCGCGCATATCAAACTGGATGTGGGAGGTGTTATGGTATCAGCATGTTTTGTTTTATTTAGGGTTCTCAAACTCATTAATTATTCATCAAGTTAAAACAGAGGAAATCATAACCGAGTCGGAAGTGTGGATAGCTGGTCTTAATTAGAATATATATTTACGATTTTATTATTCTCCGCTTATTCCTTGTTTTTTTGTTTCAATTGAGAATATATCAGTATCGAACAATAGATATAGTGTTTCATCGGCTACCTCGAATTTCATCAAAAATACTCTGCTGCTAGCCCAACTCTCTTCTCGGTGTTTGAATGACCCACTGTTTCTCATGTTTGTTTATTGAAAGAAATTGTGGTTCAAAATAGGGGATTATTCAGGCATATTTAATCGAGGTGTTACGATAAGTATCTAATTGTTTTAGTAAAAATCACAACAATTGTCTAGCATTAACTCCAAATCCTCCTCCAAAACTTCGGAGAAACGAGAAGAAATCACACTTTTGTAGACGACTTCCAGCCACTGCACACTAATGGCTGATAGTGTACGAGTAGCTCAGCCAATCAGATTGTCTCATTTGCATTAGTATACTTGTAGATTTTTGCTAATTAAAGTTTCAAAACGAATCCATGCCAGGAAAATCCAGCAATAATGGTTTGATTTTGTAGAAGAGTACTCAGAAATGACAGGAACACATTAGAAACCATTAGAATAAAAGATAATGAAATATCTGAAATATTCGCAGTTATACATCAACTTTAGCAGTTAAAAAGAAAGCCTTTGCGATTCCTGTGCAAAAGCTCTCTAACGAACATGAGCTATGTGGCCACTGAGAGCTGGCAAAGGTCTCATTTTCTATATGAAGAATAAAGCCTTAGGATTAACCAAACTCACCGCACAAGCGGTATATAGCGTGACTTGTTTGTTTATTTCCCAGTCGTCTTTAATGTGAAAAGGGTATGACGCGAGGGGTGACCCAGCTCATTTAAACTCCTGGGAGGTGAAGAACACAACACAATGAACCACTCGATCCGGAGATCAACACGCTAACCATTAGGCCACCGCGTCTCCCACAATATATACATAACATGCTCATTTACTATTATATCTTTAAAAAACTATTAGACCTGTATAACGTTCGTTAATCACTCCATATTTGCAACGTAATGTCTTAACAGGTTGTAACGAGGGGGCCTAATATTATAAGCCTCATGGTTTCTTCATAGGCCCCCTCGCCACTTCCTTTTGCATTAGTTAATTTCTGTTTCTATTATTATTGTATTTTTTTCTATTTTTGTGTGGCAAATTAGTAAACTAAACTAAACTAATATTGTAGAGTACTGTATTGTGTACAAGTGTACACTATACGGCTTTATAGACATTCTACCTATTTGTGGACATAGCTACAATGCGTGATCAAAATCTGCTTTTGATCGTTTTATTTAATTTTCGACCGATTTTCGCGGACTCAGATAATTGATGGGGTCCCCACTGCTTGGAGTTATTTATAGGCACACAATGAACTTCGACCAAGATTGCTCAGATTTTTATTTCTCGAAATTTCAAACGATTTTATTTTTAATTCTACAAATATTTTCCTGACATTTTGTTACATTCAATAATAACCATCTAATATATCTCTATTCAGTGCTACAGTACATGGTGCTTGTGAAAGGAACACTTAATAACTCGCTGGGTTAGGTTAACGTTATACGCGAGTCGCTAACAGTCTGATATTCTTATTGTTTTTCTGCAGACTAAGCTTAAGATTATATTTAAACACATAAAAACAATTTAAACACTAAGTTTACACATGCATGGCTCAAAATTTGGGCAAAAATATACTATACGATACTAATGTAAAATTCACCTATCCTGCCAAACATATACAAGGCATGGTGTACTCCCGGTGGGACTCGCATACAAAATTGATAGGGGTGATGAAATGTACCAGAATCTCGTTTTGTGGGCGTGACTCAAATTCATTTTTACCCCTAGCAAAACTAGTTCCTGACATATTTTGCCGGCCATTAAACGGTACGGCGTTCATCCCACGTGGGAGTAATTGAACCGCATTCACATTTCGGTTATTCAATTATAATCTGATTCCCCGCTTGTACAAATTAAGAAACAAAAACAGGGATAGAACATCGAGGCAGTAGTTTTATGGGGAAACGGAGTATCTCTTGTCGTGGTAGCCTTCCCACCGTTCTACAGAGGTCTGCCACGCATTGATCACGTGCTTCAGCTGCAGTTCAGGCGGTAGGTCGTCCAGTCCAGGAATTGGTTCCTGTCCTTTGTTGTCAAGATGCCACTTGATATATATGATCAAGCTGGAGAAATGGATAAAATATGGAATATATTAAAGCCCAATAAAGAGTTATTTTATGTGGAAAGGAGAAGAAGAAAAACGACGAGAAAGATATTCAGTCAGTCGAAGTTCTCAAATGTGACAAACTTCCTGCATACTGCTAGGATTAGTTTAGTTACATGCATGGCCAATATGACCTATCTTCGATGACGATTCTCCTGTAGTTAAGTGTTAGAGCGTCCGACCGGTGTGCGGAAGGTCAGGTTCGCGACCCTGTTGGTAGAACTAGGAATTCAGTATCCAAGTAAACTTGTGTGACTGTAATGACTGAATCATATCTTTCTTATTGTGTTTCTAACAAACTTACAGTAACATGAGTCGGCCGACATATATACTATGGGGTACTCACGTTTTATATTTACATGTACACGGTTCGTTGTGACGACGACGACGAAGACGAAATTAAAGAGTCGACGATATCAACAACAATCGAATACTTGTATTACATCAGTAAAGATATTCGCAACCAATAGATGACATCTCTCTATTTATATGCATTTGAGGATGCGACAATGTCCCATAAGGAATTCGCCAACAGACGCTAACAACTTGTACCACGTGACATAATTAGAAACCCCGGTCGAAATTAATACTCGTCAACAACGTATTTCTATCTAGCCGAGAGGGCTGGGGCGCGGTGACGGCTAACACTTCAGACTAATTTCTAGCGAATAATATATAAAATACCTCAATTAAAAACCTTTTGAAAGTAACATACCGCACTTTCTATGGGTTTACAGGCACAATAAACGCACTTGGGATGTTGTAAGAACAATCAAAAAGTTTTTAAATCACTCACCCAATGATTGTGATTTACAAGCTTTTTGGGTGTTCTCACAACATCCCAAGTGCGTTTATTGTGCCGGTAGAAAAGTGCGGTCTATTGTGATTCTATCAAATAACTATGGAGAACATTTGTCAAATAAATGTATTTATATCGTGCATGATCAAGTTGCGTATTCTTATCACATTTATGGAATGGTGTGAGAAACTAATCACAGTGACTGAAAGATCTGAAAACACAAATTCAGATCCACGGACAAAATCCACCATGCATGGTGTACAGTTCTTTAGTCATTGAGCTCAGTTCTTTACTCATCGAGCTCAGTTCTCAAGGTGACTTGCTGATAGCAAGTGCTTGTATTTATTTATAACACTAAAGATAAATAACATCACTTAGGTATTATGTGGTATAGTTTCAGCTGCTCGTGGTCTTCAGGGGTGTAGCTACCATATACGCACGGGCGTAGAGCTGAAATCTGAGAAAAATATATTTATATTGCCTGCAGAAGGCATTTTTATCATTAAATTGGCTGATTTCATATATTTTTTCGTATTATAGTGATGCGACTTTATGTTAAATTTTCCATTATCCCGTCTCGCCCTTTGCTTTTGAACTGCATGACATCGTGTATGTCAACTGGCGTCGCTATTTTGCTTGCTTGGCTGACAGATAAATAAAATAACTACTGCGTTTTACTGCGTATTTATCTATTGAAAATGTCCCGTGGAAAACGCAGGAAATGGCATTACCGAGACCAATGCCCCAGACTTCCCTAGGGGAGAGCACCTTTGGCGCTCTGAATATTTTCGTGCTACGCCCCTGATCTTAGAAATCTCAAATTAGGCTAGCTATGTAAATAATTCAAATAAGGAATTCTTAAAGAGTAACATAAACGGACGTATAGTGAGATGTCAACTTTTTCCTAAGTTGCCATCGAAAGAAAGTTAAGTTCTAAGATAAGGAAGGCAATAATTTAAGGCCTTAAGTTCACGAATCGAGAACAAAGAACTTCGAATGTGTTGAAAACATGGAGGGAAGCTAGGTTGTAATAATATACAGAAAGTATTTTAATATGCGAGCTTTCCTCAAGATCAGATGTTCGAGTATTTCACAGTCTAAAATAAATACTTCGTCAGTTATACATTTATTGAAAAGGAAATTCCTTATTTAGAAAGCTTGTCATCTTGAAATCATTTCTTTAGAAACTTCGACAGCTGAAACTCACTCTGAAATTAAGAAAAGATAACTATGAAATTACAATTTGATATTTCGATTCAAAAGAACTATTATTTCACGATGTTAACGAGAGTTCACCGAAGTTCGACGTTTTATTTAATTTAAACCCATCACCTGAGATTTATTTATTAACTTTAAATAACCAAAACTACTAAATATGATATTAATCCCAAACTATACTCTTACACATGCATGGAACTTATTTAAACTACAAACAATTTTAACTCCTTATACAGCTTTTTTTGTTTCGTTTTAAACCAAAAGTGTTCAGCCTTTTTTTGTTCGGCTTTAAAAATGAGTCGACCACAAAATCTACACAAAACACTGCAAAAGGAGTCGGCTTAAAATATTGTCCCGAGCTCAAGATTTCGATTGACCTCATAATTTGTGTCAAAGTCAAAACAATACCTTTAAATTGTCTCCACTCTTCAGATTTAACTAAATTAATTACCTCTTATAAATACTACAAAGATCTGTGGGCGCAATTATAAAATTCAGTTGAAGCCTTAGCAAATGTTCAGAAAGTTTGATCAGTTTGACTGTGTCTACCTTTCGAGTTCCGGCTTTTGGCTTTCAATTGTCTTTGATTTGTGGTCTTTTTTTCCTTGTAAATAAGGTTTCCAAGGAAATGTTTGAATTAAAATATATTCTTATTCATTTATTGATTTCAGCTACTGAGGCAAAATAAGACATCAAACTAAAGTTCGACCATTCTTCGTCCTACAGCGGA
Source organism: Desmophyllum pertusum (assembly GCA_029204205.1). Classification (NCBI taxonomy): domain Eukaryota; kingdom Metazoa; phylum Cnidaria; class Anthozoa; order Scleractinia; family Caryophylliidae; genus Desmophyllum; species Desmophyllum pertusum. The sequence goes on from MU827327.1 coordinate 238,276, forward strand.
GTGTAGCCATATTGCGAATACAGCAGTTTTTTTCAGTTGCTCTCTACTAGGCGGGAGTTTACGGGAACAATATAGTACATAGGTTTCGACCAATCAAACCACGCGTAGTATCTCGGTTATTTTATAAAATTTGATAGATATCATTTTAGTTACCTCTTATCTTCTTCTCCGGGAACCGGATCGCCTCTGAGATTTAGCCAAATTAGCTCCAGTACCTCGGAGACGAAACGATCCAAGTCAACCCTCGTCAACCCATTGCTAAACTTCATCATTTGTTTCCGGTCCATGACCTGCTTGTAAGTGTTCGGAATCTGTTCAAACGGATCCTACGAATAATAATATCATACGAGACAATTGTAAGTCCCTTCATTTCTCTAGTGGATTGTCAAGCAAGAAGCGAAACAGGTACATGTAACGTCTATTCCAATCCAATGGATAAGAGGCGCCAGTTGCATGAATCGCCAAGTTGTTATTGCTACCCCACTTGGATGGATAGTCCAATGTAGGTTACCCCCTAGAATGTTGTCAGGAATGCCCTAACAGTTCGTCAGTATCCATTCATACTCTTCAGTGGAGAGGGGCACTTGACAGTAAAGTGTCTTGTCAAAGATCACAACACATTCAAGTTGTCAGGCTCGAAACCGGACCGTTCCATCCCGAGTCGAACACGCTAACCATTAGGCCACCGCGCCTCCCTTAAGAGGTAACAAACGAGAGAGGAAAAAATGGCCGCGCGGCTCTTTTACTATGTTGTTTCATTCCCTCATCGCTCGATGATTCATAAAGGAAAAGAGAGACCACTGACCAGTACTCTGACAATGTAGTGATATATATCAGATTTTTATCACTCTTGGGAATCAAAGGTTTATACAAAAACAAAGCTACCATCAAAGAATGTGCATCAAATCATGTGCATAAACTGTCTGGACTAGTATAGCAATCAATGGTGATGGAAAGCAGAATGTAATACATCTGTATAATTTACTTTCATTTGACACTTGGGTCCTGAGTGATAATTTATTTTTTAGTGCTTTCGTAAAGCGTTCCAAAATGAAATCTGTATCAATTATTGGCATAGTATAGTATAGGGTTCATAGCTTCTTACCTCGCCTTGCTTCTTTAAAATCCTAGCTCTCTCCAGGGACAACAGTCGCCAAAGAGAGATCACGTGACGCAAATGGCAGCACTGCTGGGCCTAATGAGGAGAGGATGGAAAATAAGTCAAGTCTTGGGTTCTTTTTAAAGCCTCAATGAACTAGATGTGCTAAAAAACGTACAAATGAACACCGGAACTGATCACGACTTTAACTTGATCCGACACGACTGGACTAATGGAAACGTTAAAGCTCGACTGAAAGCCGCTTTGAAACATAATGGTTTATTATCTTTATCTTAAAGCACGATATACATGTATGAAGTAGTTTTGTTCTTTGTTTATGTAGATGAAAAGACACCTATATATATAAAGCCAACAAGGAGCAAGGATGTTAAAGGGTTAAGACTGAGACTGATTATGAACGACGTCCTTGAAAGATTTAGCAACCAGCGCTGCAACCAAAGTCTACTCTTCGCAACGGTTGGCTAACGATGCAACAACTATTGCAAGCCAGGGTTGAAGAGTGTAATAACACCCCTCGTGAAAGTAAGAGTAGATAGAGTCGATGTTATACCTTGGGACTGCGAATACCATTTTGTGGAGGCATGTGCAGTACCCGCTGTAGATATTCATTGAGCAGTATGTCAGGTGATCCACCAGTGGAGGACAGGGTACCAATGACAGTTTCCAGTGATGAAAGCACGTCACAAATGTCGGTTAGAGAACGAAACTCGGCTAGGATTTGACGGCTCACTGCTGAACTCAAAGGAACCTAAGAGAAATAACAAAAAAATACATATATATGTACATAACTGTAACACTTTTTTGTATATAAAATTGTGTTCATATAACGGACGCTCTGATTGGATGCGTAATGCTCATCGCTAGAAATCGAGGACATTGGAGACAGCGAACATTCATGCATCTTAAATCAAGCGGCCGCTTTAATCATATATACCGCTGTTCGGTACAATTTTTGCGGGATGTTTTATTGTATAATCATGTATCATGCCTGGGGTCACATTTTTACTTTTGATAATTTCTCAAGAGCGATTTGCTAAAATATTTCAATCTTCATATATTTTATTTATTCTTCTTGCGCTCACTTCCACAATCGATCTGCCGCAGGATATAATATCCGCGGGCTCAGAAGTCCCGGATTTCTAGTGATAAGTGATGTAAACACAGGCATGACCTCACGTGTGCGTAGCATTTTGCAATTTGAAGGCTTTATTTTATACGCACTCTCTTTTAAAATCTGTGATCACTACTAGTTTTGAAAAAAATGGCCGCTTCATAACCTGATGCAAACACGAGAAGGAGTTTGAATTGAGAGAAATCGAAAGTACTTCTGTTCATAATCTTTCGAATTCTCCCAAACTCCTTCTCGTGTTGTTTGCATTAAGATATGTATGTAAACACACCTGCCATTTAAATTTTCGTGAATTGGCTCATATGACTTTTCCCGCGCTTTTACCCTGGTCCCAGAGGTTTTCTTTTTTCTCTTTCTCGATCGAATTTGAGCCACGAAGCGGCAACAGTGAGCCGCAAAGCTGCGACACCCTGGGACCAGAGGTTTTCTTTTGTCTCTTTCTCAATCGAATTTGAGACGCGGCGACAACGATCGATAGGCGAGAGAAAACAGGTTTTCTCCTCTAACGCGTCGCTTCGATCGCTTCGATCGAGTTCAGAAGAAGACTAAATAATAAAGAAAGAAAACCTCTGGGACCAGGGTACCGCGCTTGGTATCGGATACGTGTTTCTGCACCGAACTCTGATTGGTTCATTGCGCTTTTATCGATGGTAATGTTGGCTCTGCTCTGTGAAGGAGACATAATAAATACTAATATATGTTTTACCTGTGGTCGAACCTTCATTTTCACTGAAGCGAATACAGAGTCCAACAGGATGTCTTTGCTGAATGCAAACCTTTCTTCCTATGATATTAAATCAATAAAGTGCATTAAAAAAGGGTAAAAAGAAATAATTAAAAATTCCGTTCAAAGGCTTATAGTCCCCATAGAATGGTTCAAATGTAGCAACCATCTTGGAAAATTGATTCAAGAAGGCTATTCAGCTGCCTGGGCTTTTCGTTTTTCGTGAGCCCTGTATTTTCTGTATTTTCGTGAGTCCTATGTATCTCGAAAAGTATTGACGCTATGAAAATGAAAATTATATTGTGTGTAAAGCATCCAAAAATGTTTATTTTAGTGACAGTAACATGTCAATTATGACGTCATACACGCCATTATGACGTCATACATTTAAAAAATCCGCCATCTTGGATTTGTAAATTGTTCAGAAATGACAGAAAATCTCCAAATTTGATTTGAAAAATCAAGAAAATTGTAAAGATGCTAAAACGGCAAAGACTTTGGAAGGATTTCATCGTAAAAAGCCAAATTAAAAACAAAAAAAACGCAAAAGTATTCGTGCTATAAAAATGAAATTTATGTGGTGTATATATAGAATACTTCATGGAAAATGCGCGCGTACGGTATTTACGCACGAGTTGGTGATGTGTCAGAAATCGAACGAGTGAGCGCAGCGAACGAGTGAGATTTCTGATCCAAACCAACGAGTGCGTAAATACCGTACAAAGCACTTTCCATGTTGTATTATGTTTATTATATACATACGGCAGAGATTTAAAACAAAGTCTAATGACAACTGTTATTCACAAATGCAAGTCGACAAGCAATATAGGCCTAAAACGCCATTTGGCCAAGTGAAACAAAACAAAACATGAAATATAAAGTGTAAATTGGAGCCTGACCTTGCTTTGGCTCTGTCCTTTTTACCGCGGCCAGCTTTTTTAGTTCTTTGTGTTTTGACTGTAGACATTTGCGAGTCAACTCAAATTGTATGACACTAGGTCACTAGCTGGGTAAAATGCCTCTCAAAACTTGAACTCGACGCGAGGCTTCTTAAAATCGAGGGTTCGTAATCTCCTCCATCTTTAATACGTATAACCGAGCGAATAAACTATGCGAGATACTTGTCCAGTTCTTCTGGTGCCATAGTGTACAACTCTCGCTCGTCGTGTTTTCGTTTCTCAATTATTTGTTGCCATCGAAAGAAAGTTAAGTTCTAAGATAAGGAAGGCAATAATTTAAGGCCTTAAGTTCACGAATCGAGAACAAAGAACTTCGAATGTGTTGAAAACATGGAGGGAAGCTAGGTTGTAATAATATACAGAAAGTATTTTAATATGCGAGCTTTCCTCAAGATCAGATGTTCGAGTATTTCACAGTCTAAAATAAATACTTCGTCAGTTATACATTTATTGAAAAGGAAATTCCTTATTTAGAAAGCTTGTCATCTTGAAATCATTTCTTTAGAAACTTCGACAGCTGAAACTCACTCTGAAATTAAGAAAAGATAACTATGAAATTACAATTTGATATTTCGATTCAAAAGAACTATTATTTCACGATGTTAACGAGAGTTCACCGAAGTTCGACGTTTTATTTAATTTAAACCCATCACCTGAGATTTATTTATTAACTTTAAATAACCAAAACTACTAAATATGATATTAATCCCAAACTATACTCTTACACATGCATGGAACTTATTTAAACTACAAACAATTTTAACTCCTTATACAGCTTTTTTTGTTTCGTTTTAAACCAAAAGTGTTCAGCCTTTTTTTGTTCGGCTTTAAAAATGAGTCGACCACAAAATCTACACAAAACACTGCAAAAGGAGTCGGCTTAAAATATTGTCCCGAGCTCAAGATTTCGATTGACCTCATAATTTGTGTCAAAGTCAAAACAATACCTTTAAATTGTCTCCACTCTTCAGATTTAACTAAATTAATTACCTCTTATAAATACTACAAAGATCTGTGGGCGCAATTATAAAATTCAGTTGAAGCCTTAGCAAATGTTCAGAAAGTTTGATCAGTTTGACTGTGTCTACCTTTCGAGTTCCGGCTTTTGGCTTTCAATTGTCTTTGATTTGTGGTCTTTTTTTCCTTGTAAATAAGGTTTCCAAGGAAATGTTTGAATTAAAATATATTCTTATTCATTTATTGATTTCAGCTACTGAGGCAAAATAAGACATCAAACTAAAGTTCGACAATTCTTCGTCCTACAGCGGAGTGTAGCCATATTGCGAATACAGCAGTTTTTTTTCAGTTGCTCTCTACTAGGCGGGAGTTTACGGGAACAATATAGTACATAGGTTTCGACCAATCAAACCACGCGTATAGTATCTCGGTTATTTTATAAAATTTGATAGATATCATTTTAGTTACCTCTTATCTTCTTCTCCGGGAACCGGATCGCCTCTGAGATTTAGCCAAATTAGCTCCAGTACCTCGGAGACGAAACGATCCAAGTCAACCCTCGTCAACCCATTGCTAAACTTCATCATTTGTTTCCGGTCCATGACCTGCTTGTAAGTGTTCGGAATCTGTTCAAACGGATCCTACGAATAATAATATCATACGAGACAATTGTAAGTCCCTTCATTTCTCTAGTGGATTGTCAAGCAAGAAGCGAAACAGGTACATGTAACGTCTATTCCAATCCAATGGATAAGAGGCGCCAGTTGCATGAATCGCCAAGTTGTTATTGCTACCCCACTTGGATGGATAGTCCAATGTAGGTTACCCCCTAGAATGTTGTCAGGAATGCCCTAACAGTTCGTCAGTATCCATTCATACTCTTTAGTGGAGAGGGGCACTTGACAGTAAAGTGTCTTGTCCAAGATCACAACACATTCAAGTTGTCAGGCTCGAAACCGGACCGTTCCATCCCGAGTCGAACACGCTAACCATTAGGCCACCGCGCCTCCCTTAAGAGGTAACAAACGAGAGAGGAAAAAATGGCCGCGCGGCTCTTTTACTATGTTGTTTTATTCCCTCATCGCTCGATGATTCATAAAGGAAAAGAGAGACCACTGACCAGTACTCTGACAATGTAGTGATATATATCAGATTTTTATCACTCTTGGGAATCAAAGGTTTATACAAAAACAAAGCTACCATCAAAGAATGTGCATCAAATCATGTGCATAAACTGTCTGGACTAGTATAGCAATCAATGGTGATGGAAAGCAGAATGTAATACATCTGTATAATTTACTTTCATTTGACACTTGGGTCCTGAGTGATAATTTATTTTTTAATGCTTTCGTAAAGCGTGCCAAAATGAAATCTGTATCAATTATTGGCATAGTATAGTATAGGGTTCATAGCTCCTTACCTCGCCTTGCTTCTTTAAAATCCTAGCTCTCTCCAGGGACAACAGTCGCCAAAGAGAGATCACGTGACGCAAATGGCAGCACTGCTGGGCCTAATGAGGATAGGATGGAAAATAAGTCAAGTCTTGGGTTCTTTTTAAAGCCTCAATGAACTAGATGTGCTAAAAACGTACAAATGAACACCGGAACTGATCACGACTTTAACTTGATCCGACACGACTGGACTAATGGAAACGTTAAAGCTCGACTGAAAGCCGCTTTGAAACATAATGGTTTAGTATCTTTATCTTAAAGCAGCTATGTCGATACGTCACGATATACATGTATGATATAGTTTTGCTGTTTATTTACGTAGATGAAAAGACACCTGTAAAGCCATGGCCAACAAGGAACAGGGATGGTTAAGGGTTAAGACTGAGACGGATTATGAACGACATACGTGAAAGATTTAGATGTTTTTCTTTTTAATATTTTCCATCAATTGTAAATGTTTTGTTACTCTATGCATTTTATATTGTCTTAGCTCAAGGGTCTACAGTAATTGGCGTCCGCTGTTGCGGTCAATGAACCATTTATTTATTTCGTCACTTTAAATTACCTTATGTTTACTTATATATATGTTATTTATACTTTGGCGAAGCTTAATAAAATAAATGAAATGAAATGAAACGAAACGAAACGAAACGAAACGAAACGAAACGAAACGAAACGAAACGAAACGAAACGAAACGAAACGAAACGAAACGAAACGAAACGAAACGAAACGAAACGAAACGAAACGAAACGAAACTAAACGAAATGAAATAAAATAAAATAGACGAAACTGTTAAAGATGCGCCTGTCCGTGACGTAGCTCCTTTAAGTTTCTCTTCGCTATTAGAACCTGTTATTCCAGATAACCTTCGACATAACTTGCTTCGAAATTTTTGTTTTCGACACCGGTTTTTATGAAACATTTTCAGTCTCAGTGGCATAAGATACCACGCAATCAACATATCTGGCAATATTTTAGTTGCAACCAGCGCTGCAACCTCTACTCTTTGCAACGGTTGGCTAACGATGCAACAACTATTGCAAGGGTCGAAGAGTGTAACAACACCCCTCGTGCAAGTAAGAGTGCATAGAGTCGATGTTATACCTTGGGACTGCGAAGACTATTTTGTGGAGGCATGCGCAGTACCCGCTGTAGATATTCATTGAGCAGCATGTCAGGTGATCCACCAGTGGAGGACAGGGTACCAATGACAGTTTCCAGTGATGACAGCACGTCACAAATGTCGGTTAGAGAACGAAACTCGGCTAGGATCTGACGGCTCTCTGCTGAACTCAAAGGATCCTGAGAGAAATAACCAAAAAATACATATATATGGTAAATAACTGTAAGATTTTTTTGTATATAAAATTGTGTTCATATAACGGACGCTCTGATTGGATGCGTAATGCTCATCGCTAGAAATCGAGGAAATTGGAGACAGCGAACATTCATGCATCTTAAATCAAGCGGCAGCTTTAATCATATATACCGCTGTTCGGTACAATTTTTGCAGGATGTTTTATTGTATATCATCTATCATGCCTGGGGTCACATTCTTATTTTTGATAATTTCTCAAGAGCGATTTGCTAAAATATTTCAATCTTCATATATTTTATTTATACTTCTTGCGCTCACTTCCACGCTCGATCAGTGATGTAAACACAGGCATGACCTCACGTGTGCGTAGCATTTTGCATTTTGCAATTTGAAGGCTTTATTTTATACGCACTCTCTTTTAAAATTTGTGATCACTACTAGTTTTTGAAAAAATGGCCGCTTCATAACCTGATGCAAACACGAGAAGGAGTTTGAGAGAAATCGAAAGTACTTCTGTTCATAATCTTTCGAATTCTCCCAAACTCCTTCTCGTGTTGTTTGCATTGAGATATGTATGTAAACACACCTGCCATTTAAATTTTCGTGACTTTTCCCGCGCTTTTACCCTGGGCCCAGATGTTTTCTTTCTTCTCTTTCTCGATATAATTTGAGCCGCAAAGCGGCAACAGTGAGCCGCAAAGCTGCGACAACGATAGGCGAGAGAAAACAGGTTTTCTCCTCTGGCGCGTCGCTTCGATCGAGTTCAGAAGAAGACAAGATAATAAAGAAAGAAAATACGTGTTTCTGCACCGAACTCTGATTGGTTCATTGCACTTTTCTCGATGGTAATGTTGGCTCTGCTCTGTGAAGGAGACATAAGAAATACTAATATAATAAAGTGTTTTACCTGTGGTCGAACCTTCGTTTTCACTGAAGCGAATACAGAGTCCAACAGGATGTCTTTGCTGAAGGCAAACCTTTCCTCCTATGATATTAATTCAATAAAGTGCATTAAAAAGGGTAAAAATAAAGAATTAAAAATGCCGTTCAAAAGCTTACAGTCCCCATAGAATGGTTCAAATGCAGCAACCATCTTGGAAAATAGATTCAAGAAAACTTTCATTAACCCTATTCAGCTGCCTGGGCTTTTTTTTTTTTCGTTCGTGAGCGCTATGTATCTCGAAAAGTATTGACGCTATGAAAATGAAAATTATATTGTGTATAAAGCATCCAAAATTGTTTATTTTTGTGACAGTAACGTGTCAATTATGACGTCATACACGTAATAATGACGTCATACATTTAACAAATCCGCCATCTTGGATTTCTAAATTGTTCGGAAATGTCAGAAAATCTCCAAATTTGATTTGAAAAATCAAGAAAAATATAAAAAGGCTAAAACGGCAAAGGAAGGATTTCATCGTAAAAAGCAAAATTTTTATGAAAACTGAAAATTAAAGGGACACTGTCCTCATTTGTAGCATGATTTTGGGAAACTCAGAAACATAACTAGATCATAGGAAGTTGAACAATTATGGTTTGGTTCTGTAGAATAGCACTCGGCAAATGACTGGAAACCATTAGGAAGTGAGGATGACAAACGACAGCGAGGATGGAAATGGATTGCAATATGGATTTTTGAAAAAACATCAGGATGTCAGTTTTTCAAAGTTTCAAATTTGTCTCGGAAATCTTTGAAATTTTGCAAAAATTTTGTTGCAGTATGGAATTTCTTGAAGAAATTGCTTTTTATCATTTAGTTAGAGTTTTCTAAGTTTTCTAAGTTCTTATTTGATAGATTTAGGGACCATTTCGTGCATTTATAACAGTTTTGAGCAAATACGCCGGGACAGTGTTCCTTTAAGCTAAAAAAAACACCAAATTTGGGAAAACGATCTGTATCTCGAAAAGTATTCGTGCTATGAAAATGAAATTATGTGGTCTATAAAGCATTCAAACATGTTAAAGCCTTAGTTATCGACAACTAGCTTCAGACAATGTTTTTTTTTGTTAACGACAACTTTTTATGATTGACAACTAAATAGTTGTCGACAATTATCTCTCTAGTCAGTGGAGGCCCTTATTTTAGTGACAATCACAAATCAATTATGATCTCATATCACGCCAAAATAACGTCATACTTTAAAAATATCCGCCATCTGTTCAAAAATGTCAGAAAAACACCAAATTTGATTTTAAAAATCGAAAATAATACAAGGATGCAAAAATGTAAATATATCGGAAGAAACCCTTCGTAAAAAGCCAGGGGTAAAAAGCGGAAATCTCAAGAAAACCGGAAAATTTAGCTGAAAAAAAAATTGAATTAAAGGGCCTGTCAAAACTTGGTTGACATGGAAACATCAAGTCACGTGATCAAAAAATTGACACACCAAAATGCTGCCAGATAACTTTTAGGAAACTTCATAAAGTTTGGCTATGGTTGCTTGAATGCTTTTTAACCGGGCGTGGGCCTGGGGCCCAGCCCGGTTAATAAAATAGCTTCTGTTTTTTTTTTTTGTCGTCGATCTCTTATACCTCTACTCCGCCAAAGTGCTAGGAGGAGAGCTAGGGGTGAGTATGAATATATATGAATGTATTCGCCTTGTGAAAGATTTTCTCGGGGAAGAACGAAGCCCGGACTCGAGAGAGCGGCGGAAATCGAGCCTATGTGAAAGTTGGACTGGTCCAAATAGATATTAATTTAGGACCGCGTAAACACATCGGAGCGGCGTACAGATTTCGCAACGTCGGTGAGTTTGACTCGTCAAAATATTAAATCATTGTACTCACTACTAGGTGGACACACTAGGAGCGCCATTAGATCAATTTTTTTTTATCAAGGCTACGTTACATTTCGCCAGGGTCATAATATTGTCCTGTTTGTTTTGTGTGAAATACATTTCTTTTCCGTAAAGGAAAACAGAAACTTGCCCAGACTCGCAGATTTATGTAAACAGAAACTTGCTGAGACGTGCAGATTTATATTTGGACGATTACGTCATAGGGTCACGTCGAATCGTGACTTGAAGAGATTGTCTGTGAGGTGCGTACGTACATCACATACACTAGAAGCGCCATTAGATCAAATTTTTTATCAAGGCTACGTTACATTTCGCCAGGGTCATAATATTGTCCTGTTTGTTTTGTGTGAAATACATTTCTTTTCCGAAAAGGAAAACAAAAACTTGCCCAGACTCGCAGATTTATGTAAACAGAAACTTGCTGAGACGTGCAGATTTATATTTGGACGATTACGTCATAGGGTCACGTCGAATCGTGACTTGAAGAGATTGTCTGTGAGGTGCGTACGTACATCACATACACTGGAAGCGCCATTAGATCAATTTTTTTATCAAGGCTACGTTAGATTTCGCCAGGGTCATCCTTTGCCTAAATGATATTTTATGAATATTGTCCTGTTAAATAATTGTCATTTTGTGTGAAATACATATCTTTTCCGTATATTTTCTGAGAAAAACAGAAACTTGCTGAGAAATGCAGATTTATAAATAAGGACGATTACGTCATGGGTTCACATGAGTCAACGTCTGTGATAAACCAGGGTCGCCGTTAGGTCAAATTTCATATCAAGCTATTACTTTTGATTTGAACATGAATACTCTGCTGTTTATTTAGTGTGAAATACATTACTTTTTCGTGTTGGTGCAGCAATTCACTTCCTTGTATGCAGAAGATTTATAAATAACAACCATTACGTTACAATATCACATTTTGACTCACGCAATTTGTCGAACTGTGACTAGAATAGCTGCGAATGATGATGGTGCAACGCGGAACGTCTGCGATTGATGGTTCAACACCGATTCGTACCTATGTTGTCGTGTTTTTTCCTCTTATTCAACTTTGGCTTTATATTGAGGAATGATCTTCAAAGACTGCTCAGAGGCAAGAAAATTGACAGTAGGCACTATACGCAAACATCAGACTTCAGCGTGACTGCCGTGACTAATCTGATAGATTTCAAGCAAGAAAGCAGGTAAAACGGCTTGCTTGCTTGATAAAAAAGCCCGGTTATATTTTCTTCGAAAATTCTTGTTAAGTACAGAATAGGGTTAAAACGGCACATTTGGACGAGACATACTCTGACTTATGAAACTAAACAAGACAAACTAGTAAAATCAAGTCCTAACGAATATACTCGTGGCTACGGTTTACCTTGAAATCAATCAGCGGTCTTCCCCTTATGAACCTGTCAATCAACTGTCTTTCCAGAGCTTCCCAGTTGTACTGAACCAAAGTTCCCCGACCCACCTCTAGAGAGTAGTTACACTGTGCCCGGATGAGGGGTAGGAGATCTCTCTCGGTGTCGTATGAGATCAAGTGCGAGTTTGTTACGTCTTGCAACTGTATGTGAAGCAGGTCTCTAATGATAGGGAAAGAACGGACAGTAGTCATTGTCAACTCCTGGGGGTAGGGAGGCTATTTCATATAAATGTGATGGTGTTCGTCTTTTAAGAAACCCCTAAAATGTAACAGAATATAATTTTGTGGGAGTGGCTTGAATTCGTATTCATACTTAAAAGCAGTACCAACTCTAAACCGAAACAAATGATACTTTCATAATTTTTTAACGATATACGATTCATGCTCTTCGACAAACAAGATGTTGATCACTTGGAAATAAGTAAAGGGTGACTCCAGAGTGGAATGTAAACAGAACAGCGACTACAACAGGGGCGGATCCAGGATATGTTTGAAAGGTGGGTTTTACGCCTTTATATCTTACCACGACGAAGGCGTGTAACGAGCACCGTACGCGCCGTCGGCGCGAACTTCTAGGGGTGTCCGGGAGGCGTGTTTACCCGGAATTGTTTTTGATTTTACCCTCTTAAAACGCGTCTGCATATAAACTATGGAGTTTAACTTAATTCCGGCAACCAGAAAACAAAATTTTCTGTATTCCCTGTTAAATTTCAATGTGGGAATTTTAGTCATTATTATTCTGACATTAGAACACGTGATTTCAGAAAACAATTAATTTATATTTTCACTTTTAGATAGAGACATCACATTCGTTAAAACAGTCGCGAAATGTAGATTATCTTTTCCCCTAACTTTACAATCAGTCAATCGGTGGAAGTGAGACAACTGCGTATAAAACAAAATTGTATTATATTATTACTGCTCAAAGGGCCTCCCCTGGATCCGCCCCTGACAATATTTACAAAGAAAAGTAGTTCAAGCTTTGTTTACCTTTCATGTTTTTGTTCCACGACTGAAGGTTGAGAGGGAAAGGGTTTATAACAGTCCCTGCGACCTACTATACGAAACATTTGCCATAACGATCACGGCTCTCGTCTCCTTAGGAAGAGGGTGGGGAGGAAGAATAATTGTTCAGTGTAGTACTTACTTCACTTTCCCACCAATCAAGTTCTGATATCGTTCGATGAACTCGTTATGTACTGTCCTGAGGAAATATACCAGGGCCGTGGAGCAGATACCCTTCCCTGAGGTACTGGGAAGGAGTACAGCCAAAGGAAACGTTTTGTTCATGGGAAACTCGCACAAGTCCCTCGGGGGACGAAGATGCCCTATTTTAAGACAAGGACAACAGAACAATAGATGTATCAACCATACATGTAAGTTTGCCCTCCTTCAGTACAAGAAAACACTTGGTTTCTTGTTTGTCAAATCCTTATAAGCTTATAAAAGCACTCAATGCTGGATATTCTAATTCTTATTGTCAAATCAAAAATAGCAACGACGCCCCGACCGTTGTCGCGTCAGCTTGCTACTTATAGGAACCTTGGGTTCAGGCAACGCTTCGCAGAAGGGTTTCCAACCGAAATGGCATTTGTCTCCTCAAACGACTTAGTTATAAATGGGTGTGGTAGATCAAATATGCAAACATACCTTGTTGGTCAATAAATAGCCGCACATGGTTCCACGCAATGTTGAAGCTCGCTATCAGTGGTGTGAGTTCGTCTCTCAATGTTTCTGTGGAGAAAGACGCACAGAAGCTTACGTGTAATATGAACACATATATACACTGTACAAATATAAATCATTTGACGGTTGACTTACCGGACGGAATCTTCCGGAGAAAATCTTCTATAGTGGTGCGTTCTGCATCTGTTCTGTCAATTCTACGGTGGAATTTGTCCATGAGAATACGCTGGAGCTTTACGATATCTGGCAGAAATCGAAGAGCGCGGAGTTTATGTTCCTATAGATAAAAACAAGAAGAACGCGTTCTTATTTTCACACAACGTTAAAGTTCCTACTTTGGATTTCACTGTGGGAAGTTTCAAGCCAGTAAACCTCAGTAAGCAATAGCATGAAGCAAGTAGGAGTATTGCCTATTCCCGCTAGATGGGATGCAGTCCATCGCAGACAAGCTGCTTACATAAAAAGACCACCATTGCTGCCATGTTTGCCAGAATGATCACCCAATGTTAACACTAACATTTCGCTGGTACCTATTTATACTCCTGGGTGGAGGAAGGCGATGTAGGAGTAAAATATATTTCCCAAGGAGGTGAACAGAAAATAATTCACACAATGAACTGTGCACATGCAGTGTTCGCGAAATTTAACACTACCCCTTAACCGTACATCAAACAGCTGACATGAATGACGACTGACTGTAATTAGGCCATTTGTCAGTTGTCAGTTAAACGGCTATTAATAATTAACTAAGATCAGAAGCTTAATAATTGTTTTTGGTCCATTTTAGACCCCCTCAGTTAAGTTTGAACGTTAAGGAGATAATTATTTATTGAATCGGGAAGGCATTAAATAAAAATTAAGCCAGAAATGAACACTTTCTTTATTTTTATTAAGTAATTCATTAACTTATTAATGTATTACTTTATTAATTGTTCGTGTTTCTTCGCGTCTTACAAATCCTTTAAGCGACGGTCTTAGGTTTCAGGTGTCAGGTCTTGGGTAGGTCTTTGCTCTTCGTTTTAAAAGCATCGCAAATTACGGAGGTGCCAAATTCTACAGGGCGAAAGCCTGACAGGCCGGAAACCAAACATGACCTCTTAAAATTCGAAGACACAGTCGAAGGCTCCATTCTACTTGAAAATCCTCCTCATAATATAACATATATTGCCTGTTAGAAACACACTTGAAGAAAAGTAGGTCAGAATTAACCCCGAATTTAATAGAGAACCACAAATATACCAAATCACGAACCGTGGGAGTCGCATTTGGTCATGTTTGGTCCGTCAACACTTTTACTATCAATCCCACATATGACATCACGTGATATAAAGTAACCAATCAGACGCACCGTTCGTCTGGCGAACAGTCGCGGGAAGAGCACGCTCGCTGTCGCGCTTCGCGCTTGTCGAAAAAAAAAACCTGTCGCGCTTCGCTCTTGCCAAAAAACACCCAAATCACCTGTACCGCAGGCTATTTTGCAAATTTATGGAGGTTTCCTTAAGCTTTACACAACCACAAAGATACCAGGAAGTTTGGCTAAGTTATGCCGGTTTGAATAGAGAAAAAGCGGCGAAAATAATGGCCTCGAGCCTACCACACAGTCGTTTTTAGGGGAGTCGTATTTATTTATCCTCCTCCCCACAAAATTTATATTTGAGCCAGGCAATCAAAAAATAATAACCCATGACAAATATAAAAATACGGGATTAAAAAGCAACCATACCGTTTAATTCGCTGGCTTTTTCGTCAACGAGCAGACTTGGCAGCTCTAGTTGCCACTGTGCATCTGTTTTGATGGCGAAATTTTCTGTTTTTCCTCCTGGCTCCGTACAGTTTGAGGTCAAAAGACCGAAGACCGTACTTCGTTGCCAGTTCCTTTAGGCCTAAAAATTATATCAAATGCTTCTTCGAGACTCCACCGTCCGTAAACCATCAATTAATGGAAATGTGAGTCGATGCCGCTCGAAAGCCGTATTGGAATCAAGACGATAAAATCCCACGATTTCTTTACTAATGTGGCCGACCGTGAACATCTTTCCTTCGAGCACGTGGCCGCCATAAATGGAAGATCGTGTAACAGATATGTCATGTTGTCATGTTCAAATTGCAAATGATTAATTTTAATACTTATTTTTAAAAACTACATAGGAAATTCGAGTCTGCTGTTAGTCTCCTTCCTAGCTGATTCGATGTCGTAAAACACATAAATGATTCAGTTTTTAAAGGGTTTAACGAATATTAGGATCTTTCAAGCCTGTTGTTAGTTGCCAGTTAACCTTGTTCCAAATGTCATTTGTCAGTTAAATTTTAGGCTATTTGTCAGTTGTCAGTTAAAATTTTAGGCATTTGTCAGTTGTCAGTAAACCCCATCCAGACCCTCTAATTTGAGTTGGTTTACCTGACGTAAAAACTCCGCTAATACTTTGCTTCTCTCAGAATCAGTAGACAACACCTCTTGTTGAAAGGTGTGTGAGAAGTGATCCAGAGTGACCTGAGTGCGGTACCTCCACAGGGAGGGGCATGTGGGACGTACACTGTTAGTCAGGGTCTCAGAATGGACATCTACTTCGTACAACTGGCGCATCAGGGGGTCATTACCTGAAGAAGGATGATAAAATGTTGATTATATAACGCGCGCTCTGATTGGTTGCACTTGGTCGTACGCGCTTTGCATGAGGCTTTGTAATACGGTTATGTTGTATCATTGCACTTTGTTTGCTTTAAATTACAGCATGGCAGGACTGATTAATTTTAAAATATGGACGAATTGTATCAAGCATGTTGTTAAAAATAACAAATAAACTAGGAGGACGGCTTCATGTCCCAAGGAAAGAACATGGCTTAGACATATTATATACCAACTCTCCTTAATGTTTTCCATTCATTTCATGTATTGCCACTTCTGAGAATTTGGTAGCACATCAAGACAATAATCCCTAGATGATGTTGATCATTCTTCCAAATTAAGGGTTGTCATGTTTCCCTAGAATCCAGTTACATACTGTTAGCTTGCGGGAACGGCGGATAAGTAGGAGGTACTGAGAATCTGATGGCTCTTGTTTTAATCTTCTAGATCTTTATTCAGCAAAGTGTCTAACCAACTAACTTACACGTTTTAATGTTCTTAGCTATATAGCCAATCCGTAGACATGTTTGGGTTTGCAACCGTGGGAATTCAAAATACCTCCGCGAAGTAGTTGAATGCAAACCCGAACATACATACGGGGATAAGACAAATAACGAATTGAAGGTCCAATAAGAAATTCCCCAAAAACGAAAACTAACCATAACTTTAGACTCCATGGAGGCCTTAGCCATAATCGGAAGGACACCGAAACATAATTACCGTGGGAGCTATTATTAAACGTTAAATCATGGAGTCAAAACGGGAAATGGAATTTGGATCCTAGAGGAGGTACACGGGGGCCGACCTTGACTACTGGACCTCCATGGTCAATAACAAGTAAATAAATCGGTAACGCACACATTTAACTACTTAACAATACGATCATTTTAATTTTGTGTCTGGGATTGCTTAAAAGCCAATATTTTCTGACGATTTGTTGCAAAAATAATGATACCGAAAAATAAGTTCTGAAAGTAACGACCCCTCGCAAGTAGTGAGCGACCCACCCGAAAGTAACGAGCTCTCCGAAAGTAGTGAGACCAAATTATTTTAATTATACAGATATACATTGTTTCCAATCAGTAGTCAAATGTACAAATAATACCAAGTAAAATCCTTATGCAGTGTCAGTGCAGTGTCAATCTAGACATGCGGGCCCTACCCATGTGGCAGTAACATGAAACTGTACCGAAAAATTTCGTCTCATTTTTCAGTAACAACTGTTTTATGAATGTCTGTCTGTTATTTCGAATAAAGAGCTCGCACCAGCTTCAGTTATTTGACGGTTTTTGTTTCCCGAAAGTAACGACTCACTGAAAGTAGCGAGCCCCAGAGGCTGCTAATTTCGAGAGTAACAAGGGTCGTTACTTTCGAAACTTTACAGTAGTATAAACACAAAATAGATCTCTAACGGCATATGTAAGCTTGTCACATAGATTTTTCAACGGGTCCTCAAAATAAAATAGCAATTGCAATAGGAGTGTTCACTGTTTATTAACATTTGTTTTGTTATTCAAATTTGCCAACCATTAAACAAAATAACTCTTTGTTTCAACAGCCAGTAGTTCACTGGTTGGCACATTAATAACAATAGGTGACGTAACGAGAAAACATCGCTACAACATTACAAACAAAAATGACCTAAATATGCTAAACCGTTCTAAAACATAAAATATAGTGCCATTTTGTACTGACGTATCATTGATTTGTTACACAATCTCTAGATCTCCTCTCCACTGCCCAACGAGGAAAGATTGTATGACGAGCCAAAAAACGTATCCGACTATGAGACCAGTTTAATTAAGTGAAAATAAGGACAGGAAAAATCACTGGGAATGCATGGTTATGCATCATTAAGTAATGACAGAAACCTACCAAGTCGCTTGTCTCCAACCAACAACTGCAAACAACATTGAATGTTCTCTTCGAGGTTCTTAACAAAAAGAAACTCAAATTAATACTGAATTAACCCTATTCTGCCTGGGTGGTGGGGGGAGAAAGTGCCAGCGCTGATTTCAAACTTATTTTACTTAAAGAGAATTCAAGCAATCGTGCCCAAACTTTGACTTTTCCCAAAAATTATCTGGGAACATTTTGGTGTGTCAACGATTTTACCATATGGTAACCACGTTTTGACAGGTCGTTTTTACCAAATTTGGTGTTTTTCAGTTTAATTTGCAGTTTTCGCTTTTTATGAAGATTTTCTTCCACAATCTTTACCGTTTTTACATCCTTAATTTTTTTTTCGATTTTTTTCAATCAAATCAAATTTGGAGACTTTCTGATCAATCTGAAAAATCTTGAAATCCAAGATAGCGGATCCAAGATGGCGCATTTTTTAAATGTATGACGTCATTTTGCGTGTATGACGTCATTATTGACACGTGACTGTCACTAAAATAAACATTTTATATTATGGGGGATATTGCCTACGATGGATAGCGATACAAACTTCTAGTCGCTCTATTCTGTGGAAACCGGTCGGGAGTTAAGCGCCGGTTCGATAAGCCACCTATTTTAGGCTTGTAAAAATACTTTTTTTAATACCGTTAACACTGGAGTCACCACACTGGCATTGAAGGCTGTTTCCCACGCTTTCCGCGACTCTTTGGATCTCAGATCATAGCTAACGTTTTCAGCTTGTTGCGCTACAATAAGAAGTCGGTGTTAATTAATAATTTAGCAAATGTAATAAAACTGGGCTATCCATTCTGGTTAAAGCAATTTAATAAACTAAGGGGAATTAGCCTTTACTGTTTTACTCTCTCAGAACCCTCCCTCGCTATCGGGGTAAAAACTTGAGAAAAAGACATTGGAATTCCCTGTGTTATTTTACTGGCTATGTTACCTTCAGTGCAAATAATACTTATTTGTCCGTAATATAATGTATGGCTCAACGTAAAATAAGAAATTCGAGTCATCGATCACATTTCATTCAGAACGGCCTTTAAAAATGGCGGACGAAAATTACAGAGGATTGTATGGCATTAAAAATAAATGTACAAATAACTGAACTATAAGCGAAGATAAAAATTTCCCACCAATCCTAAACGAAAGAAAACAACTTTGAGGTTACAGAAATGTTTTTGGTTACATGATTTTCGAAAGAAAAGTTCGGACAAATTGAGATACAAAATTGTACCCTAAACAGACCTCAAATGTCTCATATCTTCCCAAATTTCTTCAAATATTACTCACCAAAAGCTCTATTTTGGAGCTCAAATCTTGCATGAATTCATATTCCCCCATTCTCGACAGCTTCGTCCAAGGACAAGGCTTCAGAAAATGAACGAAATATCCCGTAGATTGATCGGCAAGTTCGGACAAATTAGCAGATTTGAAAGGCAATATTTAGTTTCATTCCCCAAGCCGCTGCTAAAAACATACTCGTCATAACAACGCGAGGAAGAGAGAAAACGTCGACCATATCTCCCCTTTCCTTCGTTGTTTTGGTAGCCATTTTGTACATGTAACCACGCGTTTTAATGTGTAAATACGCTGTTCATAAGTACAGCAGGCGACTAAATAATCTATGAATTTTAGTTACGAATTCGGGAGCGAAGCGTGGTTGTATTTTTAAAAAGATTCCGCTTTGCATATTAACATTCAAATCTTACGACATTGGTATAACAACATGTAACCTGAGTATCAGGCGAATTTTTCCGCGCTCTCTTTTACTCTTCGTCTTTACGTGGTCGCACTGAAAAATTAAGCCTGGCACAATTCCTTAACGAGATGCCTTCCGCCCCCTTTTCGTGATGGATTGACATTGATTGACATGACTTCTAAATAGCCAATCAAAATTACTTCCGATACGCGACACTCGCGAGAATGCCGGATTTCCACGCGTGGAACGAAACAGCTTTGGACGCCATTTTTGTTGTGAATGTTTCGAGAGGAAACGTTTGAAATCAAATATTTCAATTTTCCCTGTATTTATATCTACATGGGAGATTTTGCCATTGAAAGAAGGAAGGACTATTAGATATTATGTGAGTAAACAGCACGGCAAGCGAAGGAATAGTAAGCTTATCTTCGATCGATCGATCGATCGATCGAATCTACTCTGTGGCTGTTGCGATCGATCGACTACAACGCGATGGCATGTGCTTCATTTTCTTTAGCAACTAATAAATAGATTGATGTGATTTTATTGTTAGATCATTGACTTGTACTGAATGGACAAACTATTTTGCGCCCGGATTTTGCGATAGATCATTTGTAAAGCAATCATGGAATATTAAATGTTATAATATACACACCATAGGATAATGCATTTTCGAGCAATTTGATTGGTTCCCGACTAATGGTCTCAGAGGCAGTATACCCTCTCTACCTTATTTGGAAATACCGCGAAGTTCAATTTTTTTGTCTCCGGCAAAAAAATGGCGGAACAATGCCGATTTGCAAAGAGAAGCGAAGAGGAAATAGAGAAACTGTTAGCAGACTCAACGCCGAAGAATACCAAGAAAGCCACGAAATATGGCATAAGAATATTTCATGGTAGGTTTTAAGTCTCAAACTTCTGTTTTATTGAATTTATGTCCGTAATGAATGTTACGTAACTTTGTAAATACGAAGCAACATTTTTGACAACGCGATACCGAAATTAAGCTTTATATGTTTACATTTTCAGAGTGGTTCACCGCTCAAAACAAATTTTCTACGGAAATTCAAGACATGACCAAAGAAGAACTCAACATCTGCCTAAAAGTGATTTACGCTGAAGTTAGAAAACAAGACAGTACCTTCTCCGGGAAAAACCCCACAAGAAACATTTTTCAATAATCGCAGACCCAGCTTTTGGTGAATGTAATTCAGTTTTGAATGCTGTTTTAAAAGATGCCAAAGCCACAGGGCAGGTTGCCGGAACAGTTCACAAAAGGCTCTTACGCGAGAGCATGTAAATAAGTTGTTTACAAGTGGCCAACTCGGTCCTGCGGATAGCAAAGATCCCGCTCAACTCCTTCGTTCTGTTTGGTTTTACATTTCCCTATACTTCGGACGACGGGAATGCTTATCCAGCGACAAACCCCAGATGGTCGCTCATATTTCGAGCTTAACAAAGCTGAAGCCGGCGCTGTCCTTGCGACTAAAAATCACCAGGGAGGGTTGCACGACGACGAAGATGAGTCGGACGGTAAAATATTTGAAGATCAACAATCCACACGGTGTCCATTCAGAACCATCCAGAGCTACTTAAGTCACCTGAACCCAGATTTGGATTGTCTGTTTCAGCGACCAAATGATCCAGCAACCCAGAAATTTAACTCCGCAGACGAATCTGTGTGGTACGCAAGAGCTCCGCTTGGCGAGAATACTCTGAATTCAATGTTGAAGCAGATGTGCATCAAGTCGGGCATAGAACCTTACTTGACAAATCACTCAATCAGGGCTACGTCTGTCACAATCCTTTCAAATGCCAACTGCCAAACGAGGCACATCAAAGCTATAACGGGCCATAAATCTGACCAATCTATCGAGGCATACAACTCGAGGCCATCGTTTGAACAACAAGAAGCCATGTCAAGCATCCTGAGTGATTTCGTGAGCGACAAAACCAGCCAATCCTCCAGCCTCGTAGTGCAGGGTTCGATGGCAGCACCACCGGTTTCAGCCGTTCAGAATCAAGTCAGCCAAGCCAAGTGTACTTCCATGGCAAATCAGTACAACAAGGAAAACGTGGCTTCACATGTCAGCGAGAATGGCGGGCCAAACAACTTCTTTAACTGCACCGTGCGGATTGTGAGCAATAACTATTACCGTTCGCTGCCTCAGTAAAGTTGCTGTCCGTGTAAAATGTAGTATGTTTGAGGCCAGAACAGAATTTTAAAAGCTGTAATTACTTGTTATAAACGTTTTGAAGGAATCGGTTTGCAGCTTCTGCCGAAGTCACATGCAGCGTTTTGATCCGTTTTGGCGCCGTTTGTCTTTTCATTCATGTAATTGCATGGCGCCCTTGTCACGTGCATCGGAGGCTAAATTTGGAAATAAATAACGCTTTCGTCATTTTCTATTTCTCTCGGAGAATTTCGACATTTTTCCTGTAATTTGTATATTATAAAACAATTATGCCACTTTGGATCAAGGAATGTGATTTCTTGGAATATCCTTTTCCTAATACCATTATTTTATTTGAAACATATTCCTTTCTTGGTCACACAGTGGATTTTAGGGAATTTTAGCCAAGTATCAGAAATTTGTGTGTAATAATATTATTGCACACAAAGAGGGCGGGGGGGGGGGGGGGGGGGGGGGGGGGGGGGGGGGGGGGGGGGGCGTGGGGGGGGGGGGGGGGGGGGGGGGGGCTCAAGGTAAAATAAGTCACTCAAGAGAGGGGGGCTTAACATTTTATTTCAAGTAGCATATTACATTGGCGAATCCATACTATTTATACGGTGGGGACCGAATAATTATCCGGACTTCGGGCCTTCATCAGACCTGAAAATAACACACATGCTCTTTTCCTTCTGCTATGGCTCTGTTATACATTGCTACGGAGGTGGTGTTTGTTCCAGACGCGATGTTCAACAATTAAACATGTAGTAGCAGCTCTTCTTTCTGTTATAAAATTTTAATCTACAGGTGCAGTGTAGAGAAAATGCAGGGTATTTGTATAAATGGTGTGTGTATACTGCGAGGGGTTGGGGGGGGGGGGGGTGATCGGGGGGGTCGTACAGAATACCTGACTGGATTTAGAGGGGGGCACTAACTAAATTCACTGCCTTTAGGAGGGGGGGGGGGGGTA
>MU827327.1:261718-421479 GCA_029204205.1 Desmophyllum pertusum
TTTCGCGAATTTCTCGATTTTTGTTTCTAAATCGTGAGATTAAAGTGTCGCGAAAATGTGCTGGCGCGAAAATTATTGCAATTATGTTCTTCCCCAATTTCTTTATCCTCGTCGCTACTTTCATGATTTTGAAAACTGTATTAACCCTATTCTTACTGAAGAAGGGCTATGCCCGAAACGTTGTGACTATTCACTATATGACACTTTTTATCTATTTTAGTCTTTTTTACGTTTTATTAGTTATTTTTGAATTGAAGTATTCATTCAAGTGTCACGCATCATCCGGGAGAACAACTTCTGTTCAACCAACCACTTAACCCTATTCTGCCTGGGGTTTTTTTTCGTTCGTGAGCCTGGGGGGGCGAGGGGGGGGGGGGGGGGGCTGATAGTGCCCCCCTATGTATCTCGCTATGAAAATGAAACATACATGGTGTGTAAAGCATCCACGAATCTTTACTTAGTGCCAGGTCGCGTGTCAATTATGACGTCATACACGCCACAATGACGTCATACATTAAAAAAATCCGCCATCTTTCATCTTGAATTTCTAAATTGTTCAGAAAAGTCACAAAATCTCCAAATTTGTTTTGAAAAAATCATGAAAAATATGATTGAAGGATTTCATCGTAAAACGAATTTTTTTATGAAACTGAAAATTAAGCTAAAAATCAAATGAAACTTGGGTAAAACGATCTGTATCTCGAAAAAGTATTTATGCGGCTATAAAAATGAAACTTATGTGGTGTATATATATAAAACATTCAAACATGTTTATTTTAGTAATCTCGAATCAATTATATCACGCCAAAATAACGTCATACTTTAAATATGTCCGCCATCTTGGATTTTAAATTGTTCAGAAATGTCAGAAAATCACCAAATTAGATTTGAAAACATCGAAAACAATATAAGGATGCAAAATCTGCAAAGATTTTGGAAGAAACTATTCGTAGAAAGCGGAAATCTCATGAAACTGAAAATTAAGATGAAAATACTAAATTGGCTAAAACGGCCTGTCGAAACTTGGTACCCATGGAAACATCAAGTCACGTGATCAAAAACTTGACACACCAAAATGTTTCCAGATATAATGTTTTAGGAAAAGTCATAAAGTTTGGCTATGATTGCTTGACTGCTCTTTAAGTACGATAAATTTGAAATCAGCGCGGGCACTTTCTTTGAAACGCAAAATTCCTTCCGGCAATAAGTGGAGTTTATTGTCGGAAGAAATTATTCACCCCGAAAATAAGTCCACAAAAGGCGCTTTGAACAAATATAATCTAAATATAAGCCCATAGCTTATATTATCGCGATTTTGGGTGTTTTGAACTGCATTCATAGCTTGAGCTACTTACCATACCATCTCCCAGCCTCTTTCATTCCTGCCATTGCTTCTTGTAGGTTGTCATCAGGCATTGTAGGAAAAAAGGCATTCTACGACACATAAGAATGAAGCCCTATCAAACAATTGTCATTCAAAAATAGAAAAAAGAGACAGGCTGATCATACAATTCGACTTTTCTTAAAAATAAATAGTATACATTTTGCCCGTGTTTCTTAGTTGGAGAAAACACTCGTGAAAGTTGGGAGTGATGAAGCAGATGCTGAAAAACTCAGTTCTACAACCGTATAGAAGGAGCATGGAAAAAAACTGCCATTTTTTCTCATAAATACAGTAAAACCCCGCTAACTCGAAGTGAATCAGCTAAGATCGTCGTCGTATTCATTGCAGCTACTCGTGGTATTTGGTAATTAGCTACTCGTGGTATTTGGTATTTGGTAATAATTTTATTATTATACCATTACAACTCATGCTATTACCTATACTGATTAGTTTGCAATTCCTATTTATATTTATATTTAAAATATAAACTGAAAACTTCGCGCGCTCTGATTAGTTAAAGTGCAACTAACCCCAAAAATTTGTATTCGTTTAAATAAATGTACTTGTTATTTGAAACTTAACTGCGAAATTTTTTTTTGATTTGGTTGAATCCTCGATTTTCTGTGCCCGGCAAAGTGGCCAAAAACGCCGCCATTTTTGTTCACGGCCGCGTTTTTGACTGCGGAATGAGTTTAGCGGCTAGTGACGTCAACTCAGGAGCCTTTGATCCTTCGCGTCCACTCATTTCCTTCAGCGATACACATTCGAAAAGTGTGTAGAAACGCCTTCCAGGTGCGTTATTGGCCGTTTGCAGTAACACCCAGATTTTAGAGAAAGGTATTACTATACCATTCTAGAGCCGATCGTCGAGAAAATACGAAAAAGACGGTGGATGTAAACTCAAGCGAACGAAGTAAAGTGGGACTGTGAGAGCCATTGCATGCTCAAGAACTCCGTCTAGAATTTGTTCCGCGCACTTCTAGCAGGCTGACTTCCAAAGGCTATTTAACCGGTCGAAGCCAACCCAACTAGCCATCGACCAAATGTTACCGAGAACCTATCTCTACCATCGCTATAGCCAGAAATGTAAGCCCATGAAATTCAGTAGCGCGAGCGTAGAATCCGAGCATTCATCCGTAGTATCGCGCCCATCTGTAATGGCGTTAACATTTCACCCTCGTGCGAAGCAATTTCAGGAATATTGATGAAAGTCAAAGACGAATTTCTTTCGAAGGATAAAATAGGAAAAATGACAAAAGATTCGAACTCCAAAAGTTTTTTCAGTGCGATAAACCGTATACTCATCGTAATATCAATGCGGACTACAGAGGGAACAGGTCCACTTCGCTTATCGAGGTTTAAAAAGTGCTATTTATTTGACGGTTTTTACTTCAAAATTAACTTAGTTCACTATGGTGGTTATTTGGAGTAGCAACGACAAACGTTTGGGGATGTCAAAACTGTAGTGATGTGGCTTGTTTCCTTTCAGCTTGTTTTTTTTATGGCTTCAATTTCCAGCCCGAGCAAGCCGCGCGGAGCAAGCCGATTTTCAATCGCATCGAAAAAGCCGCGAGCGAGAGAAAACTGCGACAGTTTACTTGGCTTTTGTAAAAATCAAAACCCTCTAAATGGTGAAAAGCTGGCATTTACCAGAATAACCATTGCTTTACAAAATACATACTCGCTAAAAGCAAAAATATAAATGATCATACGGCTCGCGCATATCGATGCATGGGCAGTACTATAGGTGACAATAATTGCTTACCATTGACTGACTCTTCAGTGCTATCTAAGCGGTCCTTTGTGCTTTCTTTTCGACTCTTCGTTCGCTTTGACCTCCTTTTCGCATTTAGTTGTCCATTCCAGGTGACCGGGCAGTTCATCCAAGAAGATATCTTACTCATTGCTGCTTGAAGTATCGATTGCGAGTCTATTGTTTACATCTGGTTTGACAAGTATTAGTGATAAGACTAACCAAGAATCCACTCTTTCTTTGCCGTCAAGTCTAGCTTGAATTGCTTCCTCTAGCTTCTTGTCTTCTTCTTCTTCCTCCTTTTCGTATTTCTTCAGCCATTCCTCGTCCACATACGGTTCGTCGGCATAAGCGAAAGCCATCCCATCTGTGTGCTTCGATCATCACGGGAAGCTTGCGACCCGTGCATCTTCCACTTCGATCTCAAACATTTTTGTGTCATAGTCTTCCGAATTGTAACTAGACTCCGAATGTGAGTCACTAGATGACATATCTAGCTTGAGTTAAAATTTTGTGGCTTTCGAAATAAAACGGCTCGGAAATAACGAAAAGAATATCTACGCTCGAAGGATTCCCAGTCAAATGCTTGTAAACATGATAAATCACACTCCTGCTTTGACGTCACATTGCTCGACACAGGACTCCCATTTGCGCGGTGGTGAACATGGAAAGCCTGACTTTAAACAACTGTAGAAACGCGGGGATTTAATCAATCACGATAATTTTTCGCAGACGTGATCGGGGCAATAGATAGATTTTAATGAGAGAAAAAAAATTTCGGGGGTTAGTTGCACTTTAAAAACCATGTTTTATCAGAGTTTAGAAAATAGCTGTCATATAAACGGCATAGAGTCTAGCCGTGCATTATTTTCTTTTAAAATATAGACTGAAAGATGCGCGCGCTCTGATTGGTTAAAAACAATGTTTTATCAGAGTATAAAACATAGAAAAGCGTGTTTTATCGTTTCGCGTGCGTTAAATCTATATTTTAAAGCACACAAGAAGCCAAAACCATGTATTATACTGTCATAAAACACTCCGGGAATTTGAGAACACTCGAGAAATTTAGAAAACACTCGCCTGCGGCTCGTGTTTCCTAAATTTATCTCGTGTTCTCAAATTCCCGTCGTGTTTTATGACAGTATAATACATGGTTTTGGCTTCTTTATTTGTTAAATAAAGCACGGCTAAAAACTATAAAGCACGCATGTCCCGGATGTTCACCACGCTCACGTTGCTCAGTTTATAAAGTCCGGGATAAAGTTGAACCTGTCGCTTTCTTGACTCTTTTATCCGACTAATTAAGTTGAATATATTACGAGTTTGACCAGTAATGCTTTTACCTGTATTGAAAACGAAGTGAAACAGTATCATCGAAGGCGACGGATCATGGAGAAAGAAAACAATTTCGCTATCGGAGAGTGGCACGGTCTTGAACCGGCCGGCGGCATTTTATCAACAACAGCGATCAAAGTGATTTCGCAAAACAACTTGGACCTGAGAAAACGTTTAGAGGTAAGAAAAAATTATTCTCTTATTCATAAAAGACGCCACAACACTATCGTTTTACATATAAGCGAAATAGCAGCACATTTGTTTTGTTTTTGAACGTCATGTCAATGGTTAATCTGCAGAAATCTTGGAAAGAAGCCGACAAAATTACGACCGGCAAAGTTGAAAATAGATTTGTCAAACTCTAAGAAACTTTCTAAAGAATTCAGGAGAGGCCATAATATGGAAATTTAAGTTGAAACAAGTGTTTACTCATTCAAGAAATGTTAAAATATCGTACAACTTGGATTATAGATTAGTTCTTAATTCATGCTACTTCGCGACTTTGTAAGTTTTGTATTCTACCGCGCCACTCAAGCGTACGGCGAAGTTTTTTCTTTCAAGTTCCTGCTATTTTCTAAACAAAATAGAAGATGGTTTTCATATGTCCTAAAAGAAAATGATGAATGCACTCGCCGAAGCGACTCGTGCATTCACTAGCTGCTTTTCTAGACCTCAAGCGTGCATCATTTTCTTATAGAACATAGAAAACCATCTTCCATTAGGTAAATAAAACATAGAAAGCGTGTTTTATCGTTTCGCGCGCGTAAATCTATATTTTAAAGCACATAAAGAAGCCAAAACCATGTATTATACTGTCATAAAACACTCCGGGAATTTGAGAACACGAGAGAAATTTAGAAAACACGAGCCGCAGACGAGTGTTTTCTAAATTTCTCGAGTGTTCTCAAACTCCCGGAGTGTTTTTATGACAGTATAATACATGGTTTTGGCTTCTTTATTGTTAAATTTTTTTTTTTCAACTGCCAACAGCTATACGCATTAACAAAACACGTTTTCTCTACTTAGAATATATTAATTGTACCACCAATGTTGCAGGACTGTTCACAAGCAGTCGCAGTGGTTCACACACAGTCATCCCATTAATACACTGTAGTACTGCTGCAGTGTGAATGACCATTTCAGCCAGGTTCCGTTCCAGGGCTGAGCGACCAGGAGCTACGCGGACGTCTTCAAATCCCGAGGCACCTTGAGTGTTGTTTAGCAGTTGGAGGGCAAAAGGCTGAGCCTGAAAGTATAAACGAAACAGGATACATCTAATAAATATACTAGAAATAAACAGCTTCATGATATCTCATCCCGCAAAAACGTCAGTCATGATGAGAAGTTCAGAGAAAATATGTTCCTTTTTAAAGGAGCTTCGTCGGCGGTATATTAAGAAAGTTTTCCATGTACCAAAATTAATTACATTCTAATAGAAGGAAACCTCAATGGTAGAAAAAAGCAAGCACCAAAGCAGTAATAAAAACTGAATAGGAACACGGATGGCCAATATCGGGAAAGATTAAGAAGGAGTACAAACGAGTCAAACGACCAACTTGAAAAAGTAGGCTATGGTCCGGTCCACACTTATGCGTTTTAAAAACGCTCCGTTTTCGTTTACCAAAAACGAATCAAAAGCTTCGCGTACATACTATTGTTTTTGCAACGTTGATACGCTACGAGAAAACGCTCATCTGCGCATGCGACAAATGGACGTCAATGACGTCAGCGTTTTTGAAAGCTTAAGCTTACGTTTTCGCTGTCCACACTATACTACGATAGGGCTCCGTTTTCAAATGTCTTCACTCTGGACAGCGTTTTCAACTGTGTGCGTTTTCGATGAGTGTAGACGATATGCGAAAACGCATAAAAAAGTAAGCGTTTTCAAACGAAAACACATTAGCGTGGAATTGTCATCCGTGACGTAGCTCCTTAAACTTACCCTGGAAGAGAGGTGTGCGTCATCATTTAGAATTTTTGAAAACACTGGCGAGCCTGATCATTAAAACAGAACAAAGACATAAACCAACAATTAGTTAACCCTATCCTGCCTGGGCTTTTTTTTCGTTCCTGAGCCTGGGTGTGTGCCTGGGTGTAGTGCCCCCCCCCCCCCCCCCCTATGTATCTCGAAAAGTATTGACGCTATGAAAATGAAACTTACATGGTGTGTAAAGCATCCGAAAATCTTTATTTTAGTAGCAGTCACGTGTCAATTATGACGTCATACACGCCATAATGACGTCATACGTTAAAAAAATCCGCCATCTTGGATCCTAAATCTTGGATTTCTAAATTGTTCAGAAATGTCAGAAAATCTCCAAATTGCTTTGAAAAAATAAAGGAAAATATAAAGATGCTAAAACGGCAAAGATTTTGGAAGGATTTCATCGTAAAAAGCAAACATTTTATGAAAACTGAAAATTAAGGTAGAAAATCAACAAATTTGGGTAAAACGATTTGTATCTCGAAAAGAATTTGTGCTATAAAAATGAAACTTATGTGGTGAATAAAGCATTCAAACATGTTTATTTAGTGGCAATTACGAATCAATTATGATATCATATCACTCCGAAATAACGTCATACTTTAAACCTGTCCGCCATCTTGGATCCGCCATCTTGGATTTTTCAATTGTTCAGAAATGTCAGAAAATCACCCAATTTGATTTGAAAAATTGGAAACAATATAAGGAAGCAAGAATTGCAAAGATTTTGGAAGAAACTCTTCGTAAAAAGCGAAAATCTCATGAAAACGGACATTTAAACTGAAAATACCAAATTTGGCTAAAACGGCCTGTCAAAACTTGGTTGCCATGGAAACATCAAGTCACGTGATCAAAAAATTAGCACACCGAAATGTTCCCAGATAATTTTTAGGAAAAGTCATAAAGTTTGGCTATGATTGCTTGAATGCTCTTTAAGTACGATAAATTTGAAGTCAGCGCGGGCACTTTCTGCCCCCCCCCCCCCCCCCCCCCTCCCCAGACAGAATAGGGTTAAGAGGACTGAATCAAACTTTAGTTTGGTGGGAAATGCAAACAGATCAATATAACAACTCATCAGATTATGAAAGATATCGCAAACGTTAATCATACAAATCTAGAATTGTCTGCACTACTCCCAATACACAAACATATAACACAGTTTGTGAATATTTCTACACATCATATCTTAAAATATAATAAAGCGTTAGAGTCTCTTAGAAATTAACCCATGCTTACATTATCAACACAATCACTGTCTAACCATAGTTAATAGAGGGAAATGGTTATGAAGGCCGGAAATTAGTTCTTTGTTATATGTTTTTGTTCGCTGTTTTGGCCTTGACCGTGCACAAAACCTGACAAAATGTGGTTACGTGTGTTCAAGCAACTAACCAATAGAAACGTTGCGATTACGTAATTGAACCATCGCAAAACAAAGATTGCGCACGGTCATGGCCCTTCCAACATAAATCTTGGCCTCTTTGTTTGCTCCTTTTGTAGTTTGCCGGGCTTCATAACCATTTCCCTCTATTAACTATGGTCTAACAGACCAGTGATCAGAGTGATAACAATCAAGAGCAGCATCACCTGAGGGATAGTCTTGCTCACGTACTTTCTCAACTCATTAATGATTCGTCAAGTTAAAACAAAGGAAATCATAACCGTGACGGAGGTTTGGAAACCCGGTCTTAATTAGCATACTAGATTTTTACGATTTTATTTATCCGTTAATCTACTCCTTAATTTTCGTTTCGATTGAGAAGATATATCAAACACTCGAGAAATTTGTTTCATCGGCTACCCTAACACCTAGAATTTCGTCAAAAATACTCCGCTACGCGTCCGGGTCTCGGTGTTTGGATATCTCGATGAAACACTGTCTCTCGTGTTTCACATATTACATGTATTTAGGTGTATACTGATAAGGTTAAAAGATCAATAGTCACAGACCTTCTTACATTTATATACTATATCATTCAAGAACATGCTTATATTATGTTAATACAAATAAAGCATTTACAGGGCACTTACTTTAGCAGAGAGCTGTCGTTGAGTGGATGTGAAACCATAACAAGTGGTCACTTCACGGTATTCAGACAACAGGATCATGACATCCCTTTTCACTGGTGGCAAGACAGTGCCCTGAAATTACAACAGCAATTCTACAGTTATTGACCACCAAGAAAGTTACTACTTTAGAACTTTAGACCCCATTTAAGTAGGTAGCCATAGGGCATATCAGGGAGGTTACTTAAAAGAGGTGGAAGGTGGCTGGTACCCCCCCCTCCCCCTTCCCCCCCCCCCCCCCCGCTTCTGTAGAAAGCGACACGTGGCTTCATAAATTACGGCTGCAAAGGAGACTACCTTTTCTCCAGATAATTTGATTATCACACTGCTAATAAAAGCCATGTGCAGCCATGTGCTCTCTCTACTTATCATACCTGCAGCGCTTCAGTTAACTCCCTGTCTGTACCACTCAGAACAGTCTTAGCCATGGATTCTCTGATGTTTTTGTAATCTTTTCCGTAAAGAACAAACCGATCAGGAACAAGATCCTCTTGCTGGGAATGAAAATAAAATCAGCTTACACCAAACAGAAAACGAAAAGGAAAAAAAAAAATAACCAAAACAAAGAACTCTTAAAATATAACACAGTTAGAGGACCTTAGAGAGTAGCATTTTAAAGTAAGAGTATATGTCATAAATGTAAAGGTGGTAAATGTTAAGCTCTGACATAGTGTAGTAAGTAACTGTATTCAATCAGTTAATGAATTCAGTAACTGAATACAGTAACTTACTAAGATTATTATGTTTAACAATTATCCTGTGATATCGCGCGGAATATCGCCTAATACTTACGCCGAGTTGGCTAAAATCAGGTGATATTTTGCAAGATTGAGCAGGATAATTGTTTTATTATATTCAACAAATTGATAACACAACTAAAAAAAAATACTATTTCCACTTTTATTTCAAGAATTGACTTGAACATTTTACCGCGTGCGTATGAAATTACGTATACAGCTGTTTCGAGAAAGGTTGTCGGAAAAAAGCGCACGCGACAATCCCGAAAGGTAATCTGGGATATGATCAGCAAGGTACGTTCCTGACACTGTAGCTGTCGAACCTACTTTTGTCGCTTTCTTTTAGCACTCGCAAACATGCGTCCATGGCGTCTCGTCCCATTTTCTCAGATTTCCCTGAAGTCAAGGAACCGTGAACTTAAAACTACCCACAATACCTTTCAGGATTGTCGCGTGCGCTTTTTTCCGACAACCTTTCTCGAAACAGCTGTATATAAACAATAGCTGCCATTTGGCGCGAAAATATGCACGGATATTTGTCCGTGGACATTATCTGTTCTGAGAAGGGAACAGTTTTCCGACAGCGAAGCTCGAGGAAAACTGTGAGCTTCGAGGAACAGATAATGTCCAAGGACAAATATCCGAGCATATTTTTGAAGCCAAATGGCGGCTATTGTAGTTATTATCCTTCAAATATTTTTCACAAGGCTGCTCTGTTTACCGTGGAAGATCTCGGTCGGCCAAGCTGTTGAGCCTCAAAATAATTATGTTGGCGTTCAAAAATATTTCTAGTCTGTTCAAAACAGTCAGTTATATTTCCATCTATTTAATTTAGCAATTTATTTGAGGCGAACGTGAAACGCAAATTTTAAAAACAGGGGAATATCACTTGGGGAATATCACCGGACATTCCCCATTTTTGGCTGCGTCGCGTGACGTGTTTAGACCAATCGCGCGAGAAAAATATTTGATGGATCATAACGCAGGTTATTATTCAACAAATCGAAACACTGTCCAAATATGGTCATGATGCACTCAATATCTGTCGACCGTACTCAACAGATATCATGTGATATATGTAATTTCGTATGCGCGCGGTAAAATGTTCAAGTCAGTTCTAGAAATAAAAGTGGAAGAATATTTTGTTAGTTGTGTTATGAATTTGTTGAATAATAAAACAATTATCCTGCTCAATCTTGCGGAATATCGCCTGATTTTAGCCAACTCGGCCTACGGCAGCCTTCGGCCTCGTCGGCTAAGTATCAGGCGATATTCCGCGCGATTTCGCAGGATAATTGATAAATATATGTTGAGTACGGCCGACAGATATTGAGTGCATCATGACCATATTTGGACAGTGCTACAATTTGTTGAATAATAAGGAGGGTTATTATACATAGCATTTTAGAGTGCGAATACGCACCAAAACAAGTGCAAATATGAGACCGTATTACACTCTTCTTAGTCCCCCTGATAGCCTGATCCCAGGCTATCCTCCGGACCGCGCGCTACGGAAAACACTGCTGAAAGCCTATAAAATAATTATAGAAAATAATTATATAAACAATTTATTCAGCGGAACGTTGTGTAATACGGCTGGGTATTTTTACTCGTCAATGTTTATTTTTTTTCTCGCTTTTACTCGTAAAAATAACCAGCCGTACTACAAAATTTTCCGCTGAATAACCTATTTATGTACAATATTTACCTGTTTGTCCCTGCTCTCTACAGGTACAATCCACTCGAACTTCTCTAATCCACACAAAACATGAATGGATCCCACACCAAACCTCCTCACCAGCTGTTTGAGGAGGTACAATCGGGGCACTGGACTTTTGTAACACATTTTCCTTACACCTTCAAAAAGGTGTTTTAACGCTTCCTCTTTCTCTTTTTGCTGGACGTCAGCGACTGTACTTTTAGACATGAACCCGGCAACTAATGCTAGAGCATAGCGCGCCTTAGCCACGCCTTCCAGTACATCTACATCAAGTTCTCGTGTGCGTTGTTGTAGCGAGCTTGAGTTCAACAATGGAGTACATTCATCGCAAAATTGCCGAGCTATTTTTATCAAATCAGCTGAGGTATTAGTCGAGTACAAGCTGATAAGAGAGTCCTGCAAAAAAAAATAGACAGGTACAGTAAAAAAAAAATACTGAACTGATTACTGAAGGCCTCGCGTAGCGAGGTTTATAATGTTGTCCCCCAAGAGCTCGACTGGATCAAAATCTCCCATGAGGGTCATTGGGTGGGTTGGCGGTCGACTGTCGGTCGATACTCGACCGATACTCGGTGGAGACATCAACCGAGTATCGACCGATATATTGACTTGTATATCGACCGATGTATCGGCCGAGGCCCCCATAATATAAATGATCCCACTTGGTAACCCAACGCAAGTCTGTACGCAAGTTCATGTTTCAAAACATGCCATTCCGTTTGGCCATACCCTACGAGACAGAGATTAACTTCTCTTTTCGCGCGCGACGAGAAGGAATCTCTGCACACAACCGCTCGATTTCCTATCGTGCATGCGCGAACTACGTCAGTATAGGTACTCGCGCTCAGCACGCGCGCGCTAATTGTACGCGTAAACTTTTGAATTTCTTTGCATCTGTTGGCAATTTTCCCGGTAATTACTTAGGAAAATGGTTAGTTCAGTTAGTAGAATATTATTTTTCCAATTGATGATTATTGTTTCTGCTTATTTAGCGAGTTTGAAGCAGTTTTTTTTTTAATGAAAATTTTGTTCTTACGCATGCAAGTGGCCCGTACGCGTGATTAAGCGCGTGCAAGCGCGTGCAAGCGCGCGCACTTCTAGGTTTCAACGGATTTTAACCGGTTAAAAACCAGTATTTTGTTTATTTATTCATCCCAGATTTGGGGCGCGGCAAGATCAAATGATCGTGCGGTTGTGTGCAGAGGTTCCTTCTCATCGCGGGCGCGCCGAAAGAGAAGTCAATCTCTCTCTCTCGCAGGGTATTTGGCCAGGGAATTAGGTTCTTTTTTATCAGTACACACCATCTCTTGGAATTTCATTAGATTTGTAGGGGGGAAAATGTTTTACATTATCTATGGAAAATTGGTAAGTTAATTTATTATTATTAACTAGGAATAGTTCTCACTACTGCTGCCTCCGCTGTAGACTGAACAAGCTGTGCATCTGATTCAGCAACTTTTAATATCCCATTTGTTCGGCTGATTTGAGATCTCTTTACTAGTAATTTGTTTGTTAAACAAGTGAAAATATAAATGCTTGTGATCTTGGAAGATATTGTGCGGGTCTCAGCTCTTTTCCTACAGAACTTCATCGTGGAATATGAGCATTCTCTTTTTTGTTTTCATTTAGCCTGCGTGGCAGGCGTAGAACGGGGAGGGATGAGGGAGTTCGAGCGCGAGCGCAAAAAGCGACGAGAGCGCGCGCAAGAAACCGGCGTAGTTCAAATCGATGTCACCGAACTTCAAGGTCCAATGTATCAAGAAACAATAATCCACGGTACGGAAAAAGATGCCGCCGCGCGCGGAATTCTGGTTAAATCGATCAAATCGGGCCAAGGTCATGTCAACAAACATGGCCGCGAGTCAAGAAGGTCGGTGCGTAGAGCAAGAC
Source organism: Desmophyllum pertusum (assembly GCA_029204205.1). Classification (NCBI taxonomy): domain Eukaryota; kingdom Metazoa; phylum Cnidaria; class Anthozoa; order Scleractinia; family Caryophylliidae; genus Desmophyllum; species Desmophyllum pertusum. Next base: position 274,589 of record MU827327.1, read on the forward strand.
GAAAATGTGCTAATTTAGCGAAAGACATCGATTTTTTAACTAAAGCAGAAGCGATAAGGGGTTGAACTGTAGGAGATATAAAAATTTAACCAATCGCACCTTGAAAGAGCTAAAAAACAAGTAAGTTTTGAAGTCGCTTTGTAACTTTGTTTCATTGCTGACACTTCGATGACTAATACAACCATTGAGTACAATTGAATTTGAAAAGGTTCTGTCTATTTGTGACCATAAAGAATTCAGGTATACATCAAATATGGCTGGGACAAGAAGCTGCTGGTGGATCCAGAGGGCAAAGTGTCCGAACAGAGAAGAAAACAGATCGAAAGGGAGATTGAGAATCCAGGGCGCAAAGTTTACTCGAAGGCGAGGGAATCCCCCGGACAAGACACGTACTGAGGGATATACAGAGTCACTGAATGCAGTCATTGGAGCTCATGTGTGTCGGGTTCAGCTTGAACAAGACTGTGCAAAGAGCAATGACTGCATTCTTCAATCTTTTGTTCCCGAATTAAATAAATCTACAGGTATTTCTTACTAAGAAAATATATTAGTTTTGTTAATTTGTTTCTCCAAGTTTGCAGTGCAATTCTTGACAAAAAATCCTTAAAAAATATAAACTTGGAAGTGTTAACAGGACAAGTCCCAGTCTTTCAGAGCTTGTTAGCCCTCAGGCAGTGGGCAAATGCTTTGGTACAAAGCTGCTGTGAAGTTAGTTTGTGTGTGAGGACTATTCATTCATAATACAAGGGCAGATCCAGTGGTGGTGAATTTGGGTAGCTAACCACCCCCCTGTTATCTAATGTAAACAATCAGCTCTTGCTACATGCTGTCCATAGAAAATATGTTCACTTTTTCTTACAATAAATAAATATTCACCTGCAATAAATATTTGGGTTTCCGTTAAAATATTTTACAAATAATTTGTACATATTCTTGATTTCGAAATATGTGTATAGTATTATCTATTTTCTCTCATAATAAATAATATGACAATTCAATATTTATTTGCTGTATAACTAGTCTTGGGATTTTCTGAAGGGTAACCAAGGGCTTAATTAGTTTTTTTATTTTCAAAGCCCCTCCTTCTAAGCCCTTAAAATATTTCAAAGCCCTCCTCAACATCTTCCCTGGGCAATCTTTTCTGACATCATATTGAATTTTGAAATTATTTTATTTAAAAATGGCACAGGTGCTTTATCTGTAAGTTTGTCAGACTAAATTTAATTTTCAGTACATTTATGCTAATGAGAGATAAAATAAAGCTGACATAAACAAAGATCACTCTGTTGGCATTCAGCTTTGCACACTATAAACAATTTTGTGAAATTTATTGCTTCTTGGGCAAAACATTTTTCATATTTGGAGATTCTTTTTGGTAAAATTCAAAGTGTTTTACAGTAAAGCTAACAATGCTTACTCCTCTGTTGTGACATCCAAACTCCCCATGATCCCTAATAAGAGGTGGTAAGAAAGCAGTAAGCCAGCAGCATACCTTCCACAATTTTCAGGTGTAGATAGTGAAGAGGGATATTCCCCCACCCCCCAGGCCCTGCTCAACCCAAGTTTGAAGGGAAGTACAGTTTATGACAAAAGCTATTTTGCAGGTAGGTATTTATTTGAGTATTTGATTCCTGACAGTGATTTATTGTCAACATTGATATCATTTTTGTCAGACACGCACAAGGTTGGATGGCAGCAGGGCCTGCAGAAAATGTCAGGAAAACTATTTCCTGGTAACTGAAGGGCACCCATGTACCAGGTGTCTATGACAGCGTCGAGTCAAAAACCCATACTCTGTTTATGAATCTAGGTCGAAAAAGGATATATATGGGAGTACCCCCTGTAATGTTCATGTTATCTTACCGGAAGTTTAGTGACCGGAAGTTTAGTGTCTATGTATCTCGCTGGAATTGTGGGTAATAGTTCTTCCACCATGCACTGGAGGTTTCCAAGCATTCATTAAAATCGTTTACTTATCAAAGCCATCTTGTGTTAGTATCAAAGGAAACCTCACAAATGGCGACGAGGATGTGTCAACTGTAATCGAAGACGAGAATATCTGCGTTTGAGTGCGTAATCAGCCAAGAAAATCTGCTTATCGATTGTGTCTTCCATGCGTGTGGAATCTTCATCGGCCTTATCAACCTTCAACGTCTTCAGCCATGGCCACATCAATAAACCTACCGAACTTCCGGAATTTGAGCTCCATCCGAGAGAAACAGCACCTACCCGTTTTGACAAATACGTTCAAACGTCTGAATAATATGTTCGCAGCAATGAACATCACCAAAGCTTCCCAAAAGAAAGCCATGTTTCTGCACTACGTAGGGAGGAAACCTGCGATGTATTCGAAACGCTAACTGTACCTGAACCGACTGAAGGAAGTGATGCATACCAAACTGCCGTCAAAGCTCTTACCGATCATTTCGAACCGCAAAAGTGTCTTGATCATCATGTTTATGTCTTTCGTCGGGAAACGCAAAGGGCCGGTGAGAACATTACCGAGTTTTAAACCCGTCTACAGCTGCTTGCACGCAAATGTGAATCACCGACTTAGAGCTGGAAATCAAACGGCAAATCATTCAAGGCACTTCATCGCTTCGTCTTAGACGGAAAGCAATCGAACAGAGCCTCAACCTGGAAAAACTGCTCAAGACCGCTCGTGCTATGGAAACCGCCGATGAACAAACCAGTGGAATGGAGAAACAACAATCGCATGCGGTCGGTTATGGTCGAAATAAAATCAGCGATGATAAACCGAAAGAGGGCTCTCGACCAACGTCTGGTTCTCGTAACACCCCGGGCGGGCGTAACACCAAGTGTGGTTTATGTGGTTGGAATTACCCACACCAGGGTAATTGTCCTGCCCAAGGCAAACGTTGCCTGGACTGTGACAAAATGAATCACTTTGCTAAAATGTGCCGCAGTAAACCCAACAGCTATCAAAAACACGCCAGAGTTGTTGGCGATGAAGACCCCTCTGGTGATGCAATCTCAACCCTTGCCGGTGCGGAAGGAGATGATAGCAACGACCGTGAAGAATATACATTCAACATTGGCACACAGGAATCCCAAACCGTAAAACCTATCTTCCGAGTCAGGATTCTGGATACCCCCATCCGCATAATGGCAGATTCTGGCGCAACAGTGAATATCCTGAGCCAAAAGGACTTTCACAATCTGAAACCGAAACCACAATTGACAGATACAAACACCAAAGTGTATCCATACATGACTGCTAAGCCGCTAGACCTATGTGGCAAATTTCGTGCCAACGTTGCCAGTGAACATGGTGCATCAGAGGAGACATTCTATGTTGCGAAGGGTTCATCGAGCTCCATACTTAGCTGGATGACGTCACAGAAATTGAATCTCATCAAAGCTGTTAGCGCAATTGATCAACCATCTGTGAGTCTGCCGCCTGGTACTCCAAACTTCCTCAAAGATTTTCCTGATCTAACTAATGGAATGGGCGAATACAAAGGTGAACCAGTACGTGTACACGTAGACGAATCTATCAAACTGGTAGCACAACCACATCGCCGCATCCCATTCCACGTTAGGAAGCAAGTAGAAGAGAAGCTCGAACAACTTGAGAGAGATTGCATCATCGAACACGCTGAAGGTCCAACCCCTTGGGTTTCACGATCGTGGTGGTACCTAAGCCCCAGAAACCAAATGAAATAAGGATCTGTGTCGACATGCGTGCCCTAAACAAAGCTATCGTCCGGGAAAGGCACGTTATTCCCACCATCGATGACGTGGTGTCTGACCTCAATGGTTGCAAAGTCTTCAGCAAGATTGATCTAAACCAAGGATACCATCAGATCCCGCTCCATCCCGATTCAAGACTGCTGACCACATACTCAACTCATGTGGGGCTGTTTAGATACAAGCGTCTCAACTTTGGTCTCTCGTGTGCTGCAGAAATCTTCCAAAAGAAAGTGAGTGACACGATCCATGGCATACCCTGCGTCAAGAATATCAGTGATGACATCTACATCGGTGGCGTAGACAACGAAGCCCATGATCAACACCTAAAACAAGTGTTCAACCGACTTCACGAGAGTGGACTGACAATCAATTTGCTTAAGTGTCAGTTTCGAGTTCCCACCATGCTCTTCTTTGGCCACGTGTTCTCCGAAAAGGGCATGTCACCTGATCCAAGAAAAGTTGAAGCTCTTCAAAATGTTGCTCCGCCGACCAACGTAACGGAAGTGCGAAGCCTCCTCAGCTCTGCCGCATTCTGCTCAAGGTTCATCAAAGACTTTGCGGTAATCACCAGACCTCTTCGACAGCTCACATGTGATGGGATGAAGTGGCAGTGGATGGAAGGGGAACAGTCGTCATTCGAACGTCTGAAAGCTGCATTGTCCACTAAGACTACTCTTGGGTACTTTGACCCTGAAAAGCCAACGTCCATATTCGTTGATGGTAGCCCCGTGGGTCTGGGTGCTGTCTTGACCCAAGGAGATGAGTCGACCAAGGAAGTCACACCACTTCACTATGCCAGTTGTCCGCTAACTCCCACCCAATCTAGATATCCGCAGATAGATCGTGAAGCTCTATCAATATACTGGGCAGTCAAACGCTTCCACCTGTTCGTATATGGCAAAGAGTTCAAGGTCATCACCGACCACAAGCCTCTTGTGGCTTTGTTCAACAACCCGTCTTCAAAGCCATCTGCTCGGATAGAACGCTGGCTCATGGAGCTGCAGCAATATCGCTTCACTGTAGAGTACCGCCCAGGTTATTCAAACCCAGCCGACTATGCTTCCAGACACCCAGTTGGGGATCCAGAGTCTCAAAACTATGAAGTGGAATCTGAGGAGCACATTTTGTTTGTTGCAAAGAATGCTGTGCCAAAAGCCATCACATTGCCTGAGATAGAGTCTGCAACTGCAAAGGATCTAACGCTCCAAGCTGTCATGTCCGCAGTCAAATCTGGCTGCTGGCACAAAGCTCCCCCAATGTATCGCTATCTGAACTGTCGCGGTATGAACAAGTGAAAGAACAATTAACTTGTACCGACACTGTCTTGCTCAAGTCTGATCGCCTTGTGGTACCTGCCACATTACAGGAACGAATTGTTGACATTGCCCATGAAGGTCACTTGGGTATAGTGAAAACCAAAGCTCTCCTGCGAGAGAAGGTGTGGTTTCCTTGCATGGACAAGATGGTGGAAACCAAAGTCAAGGCCTGCTTACCGTGTCAAATCGTAACTCCAGTTTACACTCGAGAGCCGCTCCAAATGTCTGTGTTACCTGACAACCCATTTGATGAAATAAGTATTGACTTTGCGTACGTGGATGGCGAAAACCTTCTTCTGGTGATTGATGACTTTTCGCGATTCCCGTTTGTTGAACCAGTGTCATCAACATCTGCCAGCGCGGTTATACCCAAGCTAGATCAGCTATTTGCTACATTTGGAACACCCCGTGTGGTAAAATCAGATAATGGTCCGCCATTCAATGGAGACGAATTTGCTAAGTTTGCTCGTGTGCTTGGTTTTAGACATCGTAAGGTCGCCCCACTCTGGCCGAGGGCCAATGGAGAAGTTGAAAGATTCGTGAAAACGTTGAAGAAGTGCATCAAGGCTGCCAAGACTGAAGGGAGGAACTGGAGAAAGGAACTACAAGTAATTATGCGTAATTACCGCACCACACCTCATGCAACCACTGGTGTTGCCCCTGCTGTATTGTTATTGAAACGTGCTGTCCGTAACAAGCTACCACAAGCCAACCATGTCGACCCTGTGTCCGAAATCGTCCGCAAGCATGATTCAGCACAAAAGCTTAAGATCAAAGCCATGCAGACAACAAGAATTACGTGAAACCCTGTGACATCAATCTTGGCGAGAGTGTGTTGGTCAAGAGGCCATTTACTGTGTCGAAGGGTGCAACTGTTTATGATCCTACTCCCATGACTGTTGTGCGCAAGAAAGGTAGCATGATCACTGCAGAAAGTGAAGATCGCACTATCAGTAGAAATTCGTCATTCTTCAAAAGGCTGAACCAATCTGGACACAACCGTAACAACGATGATTTTCAGGACAGTGGTTTCGACACTCCACTTGTCAAAAAGGCCACACAAGAGTCACCGGGTGTGTCTGTTTCCCCGAGCTTGAACACTCCAGATCTCACCACATCTACACCTGTGAACACTCCTCCCGTACAAGCTGATTTGCCAAGTCTAGACAGCCCTGATGGCCAGGTCAAAGTTGATAGTGCCAAAGAAAGTCCGAAGGGTCCAACTCATGACCAACAGACATTACGTAGATCCACAAGGAGACGAATTCCTCGGAAAATCTTGGACTTATAGACTTGCTGTGTTAAAGGGAATTGATCCCCTTAAATAACATTCCGAGACTGTATGACTGTTTGAACTGAAATGACAATGTTTATATATATGTTTGTTCTCATTGGACATTAGCTTAAGTTGAGAAGTTTCAATCTCATAAGCTATTATCAAGTTTATTTACTTTGTTGTTATTATGGCAATTGCTCTTCCTAGTTCTGTGATTTAATAACTAGAAGGAAGGAGATGTAATGTTCATGTTATCTTACCGGAAGTTTAGTGACCGGAAGTTTAGTGTCTATGTATCTCGCTGGAATTGTGGGTAATAGTTCTTCCACCATCATGGCGTCCATGTACTGGAGGTTTCCAAGCATTCATTAGAATCGTTTACTTATCAAAGCCATCTTGTGTTAGTATCAAAAGGAAACCTCACACCCCCCACCCCAGATATTCCCTCACAAAATTCTAAACACCTTAACCCGTCTGATCCCCCTCTCTACATGGACCCAGTCACTTGCGAGTTCTTCCTATTATGAATATCCTCTTCCACGGAAAACTGTTTCTTTTTTCATCCAACTTGACTGGTGTTTCTACTCTGACCCCCCAGTAATCTAGGATGTGCTGAACAATAAAGTCTTTGTCAGCAAGCCACCTGTCTCCTTGGTGTGCAAAAGACAATATTTCATTATCTGATAAAATTTCTTCATCCGACTTGACACATATGATAGATATGTGATGCAAAGACTGATAGCATGAGTGGCGATAGGGCAATCAAACCCTTCCTGGCGTTGTGGAATTTGTATGCAGACCAGGTAGTACTTTGTTCAATCACTTGTTCTATCAAGGAACTCGAGATTAAAAAGGGGAGGGGGTGCTGTTACAAAGATAATTTTTATGCTTAAAAATTAGAGAAAAGGAGGTTGGCTAGCCATCCAAATTCATCACCCCTGGATCCGCCCTTGTATGAATGAATTTCCTCACACACAAACTTGACTTCACAGCAGCTTTGTGCCAAAGCATTTGCCCACTGCCTGAAGGCTATAAGTTCTCAAAGTCTGGGACTTGTCCTGTTAACACTTCCAAGTTTATTAGCATACTGGTTGTCATGACAATTTTTTAAAAGATTTTTTGTCAAGAATTGCACTGCAAACTTGGAGAAATAAATTAACAAAACTAATATATTTTCTTAGTAAGAAATACCTGTAGATTTATTTAATTCGGGAACAAAAGATTGAAGAATGCAGTCATTGCTCTTTGCACAGTCTTGTTCAAGCTGAACCCGACACACATGAGCTCCAATGACTGCATTCAGTGACTCTGTATATCCCTCAGTACGTGTCTTGTCCGGGGGATTCCCTCGCCTTCGAGTAAACTTTGCGCCCTGGATTCTCAATCTCCCTTTCGATCTGTTTTCTTCTCTGTTCGGACACTTTGCCCTCTGGATCCACCAGCAGCTTCTTGTCCCAGCCATATTTGATGTATACCTGAATTCTTTATGGTCACAAATAGACAGAACCTTTTCAAATTCAATTGTACTCAATGGTTGTATTAGTCATCGAAGTGTCAGCAATGAAACAAAGTTACAAAGCGACTTCAAAACTTACTTGTTTTTTAGCTCTTTCAAGGTGCGATTGCTTAAATTTCTATATCTCCTACAGTTCAACCCCTTATCGCTTCTGCTTTAGTTAAAAAATCGATGTCTTTCGCTAAATTAGCACCGTAAATAACATTTTCGTCTTGCTCTACGCGCTGACCTTTTTGACCCGCGGCCATGTTTGTTGACATGATCTTGGCCCGATTTGGTCGATTTAACCAGAATTCCGCGCGCGGCGCCATCTTTTTCCGTACCGTGGATTCTACATGTAGTAAAACGTGTTGAAAGAACCTGGAGAAAACTTACCGACAAGTACAAAAAACGATCCGCGTTTATCTATCATTCCCTTATGTTATCGAAGGTTTGATTCATTGCGTATCTGATCAAAGGCTTGATTTATTTTGTAACATCGAAGGTAACATCATTACCATAATAGACATTTCAAATTGCTACGAAATTCAAAAACTACTTACCTCCCAACAGTTCACAAAAAGTTGACAGACTTGCAACATATGATCCATCTCTGGTTTCAATCCTCGAACCCTGGATAAATAGAGCGACAAATGCTCTTTGGCTTCCTTGTCACTGAATAAAAACACAGTTAAGAACAACGTTTAGTATCAGCTCTCAAACAATTTGTCTTCTGTCCATTTGAGATACTGGAAACTACTAATCAAAGACAATTAGATAACTGATAGCCTGTGAAAAGTTGTCCCTGGTAGGAGGGTCGCTCTCCATACTGAGCAACCCAGGCGAGATAACTTTTCATATTTATAAATAGCGGTGAACCGTTTTACTTTACATGAGAAATCGCAAAGTTGGCTCGGGTTAGGGTGACCCTGGGTGGAGGAAACCCAATGTTAACTTAAATAAATTTTAGGCAAACAATACATGTCAAAGTATGTGACTTGAACAGCTCATAAGGACCAACTGACTAGTTACAAGAACTCGTACAAAATCAATAGTCTTGGAAAAAACATATATTTTTGGGGGAACCAATAGACCTTTTTGGTATACGTGCACACGAACACTTATACACTGGTATACGTTTACAATGTGAAGCACTTAGCATCTTCGGAAATGTGTGGTCAACATTGTTCCTTGGAATGTTTTTTCCAGCATCAATTATGCTCCTCACCTTTCCAATTAAAGGTCAAAGAGGCATTCTTCGGAAGAACCACCCTTTAACAAACGGATACAACACCTCAATATTACGCTTGTTTGTCCTTTCAATACTATAACGTCTACTTGTCGTATGCAAATTGTATCATTTGCAGCCGAATATGGTTTTAAATAAAACGAAAACATGTCTTACAAATTACGTAGAGTCGTGTTTTATTTAAAAACAAAAAACAAAATTATTTTCAACGAACCCTGTCCTCAAGAGCTGCTGTAGCAGAAATGATCTCACCACAGGCGTTGCATCAATGCCATGTTCTGGGATGGGAGAGAAGTCTTTAGTCTTAGAGCTGCCTTCTATCACATAACTCATGAACATGGCAAACAGCTTAAGATCCATCACACCGTCACCAACTTCGGCACCAAAACAGAAAGATGAAACAAGTTCCATGAAAAATGAGTTGCACCAACGACGGAAGTCATAATGCTCTTGGACAGCTTTCCTGTAAGTAAGTAGGAGCGGGTAGCTAGTTGTCATACCTAAGAAGGGGCGGATCCAGGCGAAAGGGCTCACATAAATTTTATTTTGTTCGATCAGCTCTTTTTCAATGCGAGCCCCCACCCCTTTACTCCAGGTCCCCACCGTGTATACATGTATACAATAAAGCTTATTGTTGTTGTTGTTGTTGTTGGATCCTCCACTGCTAAGAGAGTTTTGTTCCACATAAAAGAACAAAATTAAACGTCGTCAATATTATTTGCACGAACAGGATCTTAACGATTTAACCTGTATTCACCCATCCTTCTCTTGGTTGAAAACCAATCTCACAGACAATCTCACAATCTCAGTCTGAATGACTGCAATCTTGGACAGGACGGTTTAAAAATGTTCCCTTATCCCCCATCCAATGTTACTGTGGTGAAGCATGATCCTCAAATTGACTTCGAAGATCCAGCATTGTACATTTCTAGTATGTCTGAGAAGCGTGTGGAGAGTTTGAACGTTTTGATATCAGCATTACGGATAACAGCTGGGGATTGGTCAATTCTCAATCGGGATTTCTACTTAAAATGGTACTTGCATTTCCGATTCTTCTTCCAACTGCGAGGATCATATCTTCATTTTACACTCTATCCATAATTCATGTTGATTTCATTCATATTCATCACTTATCATTAAAATGGTACTTGCTGCAGATTTAACTGTTTAAATAAGGTTATTACAAAGTAAATATACCTTTCTATGTTTTACTCGCTTCCTTTTATCAGCTTGTGACTTTCCGCCATCTATTTTCACAAACAAGACTATTTGATGTAATACTTCATCGAATAAAGATTTCTGTAATGTACCTGATATATTCGGTGGAGACTATTTTAAACTTATCAGGAAAGTCTTGCTTGCACACAGGACATTTTCGTTCTCGCTTGACCCACTGAGTAATGCAATCAAAGCAAATTAAGTGATCACAGGGCATTTTAACTGTTTTTTTCCAACTAGACTGCCCAGGCACACGGGACAGGTGTGATCACCAAACCTGTAGAACAGAAAATGCAACAATGAATGCTTATCGAGTACCAATAAAGTGCAGAAGAAGATCCAATGTCAAATACCATAAATAAACGTTTGATGAGGAATATTACCAGGGAATTTTTACATCGCAATATGTGATTTGATGTTTAACCTTATTCTGCCTGGGGGGGAGGGGGGGGGGGGGCAGAAAGTGCCCGCGCTGACTTCAAATTGATCGTACTTAAAGAGCATTCAAGCAATCATAGCCAAACTTTATGACTTTTCCTAAAAATTATCTGGGAACATTTTGGTGTGCCAATTTTTTGATCAGGTGACTTGATGTTTCCATGACAACCAAGTTTTGACAGGCCGTTTTAGCCAAATTTGGTATTTTCAGTTTAAATGTCCGTTTTCATGAGATTTTCGCTTTTTACGAAGAGTTTCTTCCAAAATCTTTGCAATTGTTGCATCCTTATATTGTTTTCGATTTTTTCAAATCAAATTTGGTGATTTTCTGACATTTCTGAACAATTGAAAAATCCAAGATGGCGGATCCAAGATGGCGGACAGGTTTAAAGTATGACGTTATTTCGGCGTGATATGATATCATAATTGATTCGTAATTGCCACTAAAATAAACATGTTTGAATGCTTTATTCACCACATGAGTTTCATTTTTATAGCACAAAAACTTTTCGAGATACGGATCGTTTTACCCAAATTTGTTGATTTTTTAGCTTAATTTTCAGTTTTCATAAAAGTTTTGCTTTTTACGATGAAATCCTTCCAAAATCTTTGCTGTTTTAGCATCTTTATATTTTTCTTGATTTTTTCAAAGCAAATTTGGAGATTTTCTGACATTTCTGAACAATTTAGAAATCCTAGATTTAGGATCCAAGATGGCGGACTTTTTTAACGTATGACGTCATTATGGCGAGTATGACGTCATAATTTACACGTGACTGCCACTAAAATAAAGATTTTCGGATGCTTTACACACCATGTCATTTTCATTTTCATAGCGTCAATACTTTTCGAGATCCCCCCATGCTCAGGAACGAAAAAAAAGCCCAGGCAGAATAGAGTTAACTATTTTTTTTATAATAAAGTGCCAATGTAATGCGCTCTGATTGGTTTACATTGATTGCATTGAGAGTACAAAGCACGGAGCTCACGAATGCTCACGCCATCCGCCGAGTTTGTTTTGAAAATAAAGGCAAATTTGTATGGAAGGTCACAGAAAAAAAGCCTCAACAGTGCTATGTTCTGTTATAAAGCACGCAGGAGAAACACTGGCCTATCGGCGTTTTAATACCCCTGCACTTCTTTCGTGCTCGCTTAGATTCCTGCGTGCTTTATAACAGAACAGAGCACAGCTAAGGCGGTTTTTATTTGTTAATTACAATCAATCAAAAACTCATTAATGAGGAAAAGTGCTATTTTAAATAAATATTCTGCAGAGGCAAAACGTAAAAAACGACGGAGAGGAATTACACATGCAAAAGCATTTTGGGATCTGTGTGTGTCATGAAGCACAAATGCGTCTTTTAAATTTTTTATTATTTTCCCAAACTGAGATTTTGACTGAATGTTAAGAGGCAGTCTCTGTAAAAGCGGTCCACTGCATTTCGGGTCGGAAAATAGTTTCCCCTCAAACTTTGCCCAGTAAACTATATTGGGTCATAAGTAAATACAACGACTTTAGTTTTTTGAAATACGTTAAAATATTTTTTTTAGAGCTCACAACAATCCAAGCGGAAAAAGGCCTAAATTTGAGCTTGGAAATAGTCGAAAATTGCCTAAGTTGACGAGCTCACTTCTCGAAAACCACCGAACGCAACAAAAAATCATTATTATTTCTAGGTTAAGTGGTCCTTCAAAGGTGTGAAACGCATGTTAGTTTTGATATGTTTCGATTTACAGGTTTGTGAAAATTATCGTATTGGCACACGTATAATCGCTTTTTTGAAACATGCGAAAGTACCCTATCTTCGCTGGCCTTTATTTCACAAGTCCAGACCAGGTCACGCTAAATTCTAACTGAATTCTACTAAGCAGATGTTAGGAAGCCTAGAAATATAAAAATATCTTGCGCTTTTTATCTTCCTTTCCCACAGCGACTTCGAACTTTTGGAGGTTCTGTGAATATGAACCCGCATTATGCAAATGAGGTCGCTGAGCAAATTCAGATTGTTTTAAATGAAAACGTTCTTAGAGCGACTTCCTGTAAAAATCGACTAAAATCGGCTTTCGGCGGCACAAGTCAAAAAATCGAATTCGCTCATATTTTGCTCATAGATAGGCCCTAGTCAGAAACTAAACGGACTGTAGTTAGTTTTTGAAAATACAGCCTTTTTCGGTAAAAATATGCGAAAAACCATTTTGCCCCGATTGGGCCCAAAATCGATTTCCGGTTAGACATAATTTTCGGAAAATTTGATCGCTTCGCGCACCATACTACAGCTATTTTTTAATCTTTAAATAGCATTTATATCCTGTCTAGGTCTTCATTGTTCGATTGAATGAAAAGTAAACTAAATCTAACTTAGTTTTGAGCCCGAAACAAGATCGAAATCATAGGCTAAATTTGCGAACTTGTTGCAAACTAATTTATGCAGAGAAAACATTGACCATTTTATCTATGTGCGATAACTTATCGTAAAAATGTTTTTTATGGGTTAATTATACGTTCATCTAATAGGAAAAAAAATATCTGGGCAAATGATTTTAAGTGGCCCGCATTGGCCCTTGTTTATTACTTATTTTGCCGAAAATATGCCGTTTCATGTGCAAACAATGGCGTGACATGGCTACACTGTATTCACCGGAGACTCGCTCTGATAAAAAGTGTTATTTCCAATTAATCACAGGAAGATATGTAGATAAAGGTAAATGAAAAACAGTGGAACCATTTTGTTTTATTTGTTCGTTTAATTATAATTGATGGCATCGCTTTTAGCAGTTTTATTTGTTCGTACCCGATTGCGGTTGAACAACCTATTAAATAGCATGAGTTATTTTGAGAATTCCGTCCAAGTAGCCTCAAAACAAGCCAAGGCTATAAATATAAACTACCTAGTTGTGAACTCTTTAAAAAATAAGAGCAATCCGAGATAGTTTTTGTTCACCCGTTTTGAAGGCAGTTGGAGTGAGACTTGGAAACCGTTGCGTGACCAATACACGATGTTCGGGTTCTAAAGGGAACACATTCCCAGTTACATGTAATTGTTAAGCGTAACAAGTCGGGATTGTTTGTATCTGAAGTAAACTCCTGCAGTAATAAATATATTTCGCTCATTGCTCGTATACGGCAACCAACCTGGGTGAGGACTTTCTCGTATCATAGTGACGTCGGTGGGTGACGGTGGGTAATTTCCTTTGAAAGGGATAACAGAATCACGCTATATGGGTGTGACTCGAATTCAGTTTCACTCCTAAGATGCATCAATTCTAAAACAAAACCACTTACTACCCAATACCCTAAATGATATCGGGATAACTCTAACAGAGAGACACGACAACAACAACAACCCCCTGGAACGGCAACTCACAAACTATCCGTATTACTAGTTACTACTTCTTTTAGCTCAATTTTTAATAAAACCATAGACGTTTTCGTTTTAAATTGTGCACGTTTCCGATTCATCTCACTCTCAATACCTTGAGCAGTCACCGTGCAGTCATCTGCCTCGTCCCAGTCTTCGCGCTTTAGTCAGGCGCGGTTGCGCCGCGCACCTTTTCTGCTCTTTACCGACTAAATGCAACGGATGGTGTATGTCATCGTTGCGGTTTTGCGCACTCACGCTCGAGGCAGAAACAAGGGAATAATTGAACAAGTTGATTTATAACATAGCTAGCAAATCCACATAGTAAAATTCAGTAGCGCGCGCGTGCATCATAAGCCAATGATGCACGCTGGTGTCACTTCCACTTCCACCTGTCACTTCCACAGAGTATCGCGCCGGTGATTGGTTCTGAAGACTTGGCACTGAGTTGGGTTCCTCACGTACGCGTCAAAATTCAAAAGTTTTCTTGGATGAATCGTCGGAAATCTTCCATCTCTTGTCGTTTGCTCAATTACAGTGCGACTACTATAACCGGGGCCACTTAGACAAAGAAAACCAAACCATCTCACAGAATGGAAACAAAGAATTTCAACTTCAGTTGTTTGAGCTAATAAGTTTTCAGTTCAATACAACCTTTCAACGTGGAATTAAGTTGAATTTCTCTATTCCGCTCTACAATATGTGATTAGTTTTCATTGCCTACGTGGCCCCCGGTTACAGTAGTCGCACTGTAATGGCTGTAATGGAATGCTTTATTCGCCGATACAACTTGCTCTATGTAAAAGTTTGCGTAAGGTGAGTACATTAAAATCATTTTTTGTCGTTAAGAGTTTGTTTACCGTTTTCTGAAGTTGTAAAATCACGTAGATGTTTTTGAATAAGCTTTTAAAAGCTTAAATTTCGCTTCAAAATTGGGTTATTTCCCCATTCTTTTTGCTGTTTAGTACTTTAGAAAATTTCATTGAGACATAATTGTGAATTGCTTTTCTTTTTATAAGCAATTGACGGGCGAAAAAAGGCTGACTTCCTTCGAAACCAAAATTATTTCGCGTTCAATGTTCGGTGTACAACACTCGCGTATGATCTCAATTTTCCTTTTAATTTGTCCAAAAAATGTTTTAATCGCAATAAAATGTTATAAAACAATTGGCTCATGCTTTTAGCTGTGCATTATCGAGTTATGATGCACTTGGGAAGTTTGGAGAGCACTCAAGAAGTACTTACGCTTCTATCGTGCTCTCCAAACTTCCCGCGTGCATCAAAACTCGACGATAATGCACGCTAAACCAATTGTTAAGTTTATCACTGAATAAGCTAAACGCAACATCACTGCATGGGGAGAGCGCTGTTCAGGCCACACCTTTGTTCCGTTTACCGTCGCCCGAGGGGACAGATTTTTCAGTTTTCAAAAAACCTTTTACAGTATTGTACGGTAGGCAATGTAGTCTGACCCTTTTAACCCTTTTACTTGGGAAAATAAACAAACTTGTGTTTTTGCAAATGTATATTTACAACATTTTTTTCAATGCTTAATATTTGAAGGTATTTCAGTATTGAGCAACACCGTGTGGTAAGCACCGGTTGACGTGCCCTGGAACATGAGATACACTGAGAGAAATATGGCTATATATATGTGCTTGAAAATGTGACGTGGAATACTTGAAAACGAAAACCAGCTACGATGTTACATTTCCTCCTTTGTCCATGCGGGTTGGGCTCTCAAGAGTTCTTTCGTTCGGAGAACAAGGTCCAATTTGATTCAAAAGGATTACCTACTGTAATGAAGAAAAACAAACTGGAAAGAAGCTTGACCCCGTCTCAGGTGTCCCAAAAAATGAGAGTTGCGAAATATTCCAACCCTCGAACGTTACAACATCCTACCCTAACCCAAATTATACACCCATGACTGTACAGGGGGAGGAGAGTTGATTGAATTCCATAAGACTCCTTGAAAGCCTTATGCCTTTAGTAGAGAGCCTATAGCTTGCTTTACAACATAATGTGCGTGGTTTTGCTGTTAATTATGACGTCTACGTTTAATAAACTTACGTCATGAAGTACACCATCTTCTATCTCGTGACGTCAGAAACAAGCCAGTAAATCGATAAATCAACTAATAGTTGATTAGTTGCTGATGAATAAAACCAAGAGAATACCCTTGACCACCCTTCATATTATCTTGATAAAACTTCAAAAATTCAATAATTGGGCCGATAAACCTGCCTGTCAAAACATGCGGTTGTCATGGCAACATCAAATAGTTGTCAAATCAAACTGATCCTGAGAAATGAGTGAACAGTTACTGAACATTTTAGCATCCCAGAGTGCAAATTTTGCACGTCCGAGATGATATGCGTCACGATGTCTCCAGTTCAGTAGTCTTACAACACGACACATGTCGGTCGAGGCTCGACCGAGTCATTATCAACTGAGATCGGTCAAAACTGATAGCTGAGAAACAGCACAAATTTTAACCGATAACTGAGGATTTCCCAAATTCTAATTTGTAACTGAGAATCCATCAGGACCCTCTATATAGTTACTGGAATATTTTGGACTCCCAAACCCACCGTGCTGTCGCTATGAAAACGAAAACCAGCAGTAGCGGAACCAGAGGTGCCCAATGTTATGAGCTAGAAACTGATACAAAAATAAATAATTAAAATAGCACTGGATTCATCAAACAACGAAAGTGCTATTTTAATAATTGTTGTATACATGTAGCATTATTGAAACAAAAATAATTTTCGCCGTCATTTTCGTTAATTATCTTCTTTCGTCATTGTTTTCTTGCCGAGGCTATACTGTATACCACTGGCCGCACCAACAGAGATCATTTCTCCATATATTAATTTATCACTCATTTAAAATTAAATAAACCATTGAGAACTGGTTAGTTGTACTTCTCAACCATTTGTAATTAGTGGTAATCAGCGAAAGTAATAAACGTAGCTATTTGAACATTAAAAAATATATTTATTCCCGTCGCACGCTAACAGAGTCACGCAATGCTCTAGCTATGTCGAACATGCTGTAGCAAGAATAATGGTCAATAATTCAAGAACATAATTTACTCATTTGATCTTTACCTGAAAGTTCTAGTTTACCATGAGGGCGAAACATTTATAGTGTTTGAAGAATGAACAAAATATGATAGTGTTTCAAACTTGCAAAGTTTGAAGCGAAACAAACACATAGTTTAGGTCATAAAACGTACTTGTGGTTTCAAAATGCAAATATACTAATAGTAGAATAAAAAAAGTCAATAAGAGATGTTCTTTAGGTTCCGATTTAATGATCAGCTATATTTATGCGTTTCCCTATAGCTATGTTAAAGTGATTATTATCGAGTATTCGGATTGCGACCGGCCCTGTCACGCCATTGTTTACACATGAAACGGCATATTTTCGGCAAAATAAGTGATAAATAAGGGCGAAAGCGGGCCACTTAAAATCATTTGCCCAGATATTTTTTTACATATCCTATCAGATGAACGTATAATTAACCCATAGAAAACGTTTTTACGAAATTTTAAGTTATCGCACATAGATAAAATGGTCAATATTTTCTCTGCATAAATTAGTTTGCAACAAGTTTGCAAATTTAGCCTATGATTTTGATCTTGTTTCGGGCTCAAAACTAAGATAGATTTAGTTTATTTTTCATTCAATCGAACAATGAAGACCTAGACAGGATATAAATGCTATTTAAAGATTCAAAAATAGCTGTACAATGGTGCGCGAAGCGATCAAATTTTCCAAAAATTATATCTAACCGGAAGTCGATTTTGGGCCCAATCGGGGCAAAATGGTTTTTCGCATATTTTTACCGAAAAAAGCTGTATTTTCAAAAACTAACTACAGTCCGTTTAGTTTCTGACTAGGGCCTTTCTATGAGCGAAATATGAGCGAATTCGATTTTTTGACTTGTGCCACCGTTTGGTCGATTTTTACAGGAAGTCACTCTTAATTGTTAGATCTCACCATTCTAAGTCAAAAATACAGAAAAGCACGCACAAATAAAACTTTTAAACGGGTTAAATGGCTAAAACTAAAACTATTCAATCCCGATGTTTGTATGGCGAATATTATGCAAATTACGTTGTCTGCCAACTTTAGTCTCGTTTTAAGAAAGCGTTCTAACTGTTTTTACCTTGCTGTTTTCCATGATTTTAAAAACAAACATGTGCTATTCATCATCTGTAGGCGTGTTTAAAATTAATTAAAACTTGAAGATTCATTCAGCTTTAACATGTACATTGTGTTACATTTTGGAATTATAACTTGATTACGTACCTATTATTAAGCGGCCGATGCCCATATATGGGCATCGAGCCGCTTCAAGAAATGGACTTTTTTTTGCGTAGTAACTTTGTGACCGCGCTCGTAGTAGTAGGTGTTGAAAGATATATATGCGCATTAACCATTTTTAGCGTTACTAAATGATGAAGTAACAGCAAAGGAACATGACACATCACAAGGTGTGCTTTGATACCGCGGAAAATGATTTTCCGTTGTTATGCAACGTTGCGTCAGTGGTTAAAATTTTTAATAGCCACCAGATAATT
Organism: Desmophyllum pertusum; assembly: GCA_029204205.1. Taxonomy (NCBI): domain Eukaryota; kingdom Metazoa; phylum Cnidaria; class Anthozoa; order Scleractinia; family Caryophylliidae; genus Desmophyllum; species Desmophyllum pertusum. Next base: position 293,243 of record MU827327.1, read on the forward strand.
GTTAAAAAAACCTATTACATGCACCTCGACCACAATGGAGGATTTCTGTTTTATTTTGGATTGTCAAATGTTTATTTGCTTTAGTTGACGGCATTTGGTTAGATATTATAGTTTCTACTCAGAAAGCTTTAAACTTAGCCAACATAACAACACGGTTCAGAAATGACGCAACCCTTGTGATTATTACATGGTAAACATGATTGGCATTGTATAGAATTAGCCACCAGATAATTTCTCTTCCATATCGACCTTTAGTTGACGGCGTTACAGTTATATTGCATCAGAATTTCTTCCTATTTTCAGAGAAAATTCCGATTTTCGTGTCGAGTGTAAGTGCTCTTTTCATGTAAAGAAACAAGCGAAATATTTAATTAGACAGGGGAAAATAACCCTTGTCGTGAGCCTGCTCGCAGGCTAACCCCGGACCTCCGACTCACTCGGCCGTGCCAGTCTGTTTGGTTACAGACATCCAGGGCTTTACGAGCTGAAATATTTCCTGAAGTTTATCAGCGTACATGTATTGAGTTTATTACAGGAATCGCATTGAAAAAAGCAAAGACAAATGTTCCACAGCAGTGAACAGCAGTGTTGTTGCAAAATGAGCTAAATTTGGCGGTGTGACCTTTCCGCGTTATTCGATCCCAGCGGGGAGTCGGCTTCCGGTTTCACGCAAACTGCGGACTTTGGCGAGACTGGCGTGACCTTACTCGTCCCCAGTCGTCTCTCTTGTCTACAATTAATATTTAACCTTCCCAGAATCCCCCAGTCCCCAGGACGCTCGCATATAATAATGAATTATAGGAGACTGAGAGGCGGCTGGGGACGAGTCAGTGGCGTTTCAATTCTAGAGGGGTTTTCCCATTACATGGTAAACATGACAGTAATAGAGAGACACCATTAACGATAATAGCGTGGGCAGAGTTGTAAAAGTGCGTATTATCCTGTATAAGTTTTGAAAGAATACTTTATTAGTGGGTGTTACGACATCTATTCTTGGTAAAAGTAGGTGTTCAAATGTTTATTTGGCTTTTAGTTGACGGCATTTGGTTAGATATTACAGTTTCTACGCAGTGAGTTTAATATAAATATTGCATCACGCAGTCACGTTTTTCGTCACACAGGTTCGTACTGTTGACTCTTATTTGGAGGGTGCACCTCAGAGTCCAGTGTCCGAGGGGGAGGAGAGGTGGATTGTTGCGTGCTTTTCTGTATTTTCGACTTAGAATGGTGAAATCTAACAATTAAGAACGTTTTCATTTAAAACAATCTGAATTTGCTCAGCGACCTCATTTGCATAATGCGGGTTCATATTCAGAGAACCACCAAAAGTTCGAAGTCGCTGTGGGAAAGGAAGATAAAAAGCGCAAGGTATTTTTATATTTCTAGGCTTCCTAACATCTGCTTAGTATAATTCAGTAAGAATTTAGCATGACCTGGTCTGGACTTGTGAAATAAAGGCCAGCGAAGATAGGGTACTTTCGCACGTTTCAAAAAGCGATTAAACGTGTGTCAATACGATAATTTTCACAAACCTGTAAATCGAAACATATCAAAACTAACATGCGTTTCACACCTTTGAAGGACCACTTAACCTAGAAATAATAATGATTTTTTGTTGCGTTCGGTGGTTTTCGAGAAGTGAGCTCGTCAACTTAGGCAATTTTCGACTATTTCCAGGCTCAAATTTAGGCCTTTTTCCGCTTGGATTGTTGTGAGCTCTAAAAAAAATATTTTAACGTATTTCAAAAAACTAAAGTCGTTGTATTTACTTATGACCCAATATAGTTTACTGGGCAAAGTTTGAGGGGAAACTATTTTCCGACCCGAAATGCAGTGGACCGCTTTTACAGAGACTGCCTCTTAACAATGTATATGTACTTCCGAATTTGGTAAACGAAAACTGGCTTTTGTAAGTTGCTGAGAGTTCGCAGTCATCAGTGAAAATTGTTTTAACTCTCATTTACTCTTTCCGACTCTCAAGAAAAAAATGAGCATGTTTAAATTGGATGAGAGCGGACAAGAGTTTCAGGCCAAATGAGAGCGAGAGTTTGATCTCTCAGCAACTCTAGGATCTTTACCTCGTTTGGCCCGGGCTTAAGATATACATTTTTGTTTGCAATTCAATAGCCCTTTTCACGGTTAACTTGCGATATTTGCATAACAATACACTTGAACACAGAAGCGAGGCAATTTCGGGCAGAAGCTGCAAAACATCGTGTTTTTCTTGAACTGCTTCAACTCTTTTAGTATAAAAATAGTTTTAAAATGTAGAAGAACTACAATTATTTTAGTCTACGTTGTTTTTAGAAAAAAATGTAAAACGAATTTTCTCTATTAATAAAGAGTAGACTCGCATAAGCTACAGGGAGATCGGATTACGATCTTTACGGCAAACTTTAACTAAAATAGTTGCATATTTAGTTCTTCTCCGTTTTAAAACTATTTGTATGCTAACATAGTTTAAGAAGCTCAAGAAAATCACGATGTTTTACAGCTTGCGCCCGAAATTGCCTCGCTTCTATGTTTAGCTGTATTGTTATGCAAATTTTTCAGGTTAACCGTGAAAAGGGCTATTGACATACTACGATAAAAAAGTCCAAAGCAAGAACAGCTGTCCTCATAGATTTGAATGGTATTTTGTTTTTGCGTTCTGCCTACTTACCTGGTATACCGTTTACTAACAGCCTCACTGCATTCCACAAGAAACTTCTCAATTACCCGCATTGTAGGTGGCTTCGTGAAGTCTGTCTCATCGCCCAACGCCTGTTAAGAATTAAATTTTTAAAGATTAAAGATTTGCTGAAATATTTCAATCACGCCGGGTCAGCTGTCCTAAAAAAAGTGACATCTTCAAACAACTTTTTTTATATATTTTACCCGATAAAAATGAAACTTAACAGGATGATAGAAATTTTATTTCCAAGTAATCGTCTGTTTTTTGTTTTTACAATTTTAACGGGTTTTGGCGGGATAAAGGAGTTGCTAAGTTACCTTCAAAATTTTCGTTTTGCCCTTTGAACAAAATAATCATGCAAAATGGAAGAAGATGGTTCGACATATCCAAAAGTGAAAAAAAAAATCGTTCTGATATCTTTATTCGTTCATGAAATATGTCACGTTGAGGTGAACGTTAGCTAAAATCTAAAAATACATGTAGCAACAAACGTACGGTCAAAAAATTCAAATTTTAAAGGCCAATATCTTTTTATTGGATGAACTTATTTCAATATTTTTTCAGTGTTCATCTTTTCAGACTGTCGGCTTACAAATGCCATCAAACCATCGTTATCTCTGTGATGTCATTTCCTGCAAAAAATCGTTACAATTTAAAAAAAAAACATACGATTACTTGGAAATAAAAACTGCCAAGTTTTTTCTGCCAAGTTTCATTTTTATCCGTAAAATATATACAGAGTTGTTTGAAAATGTCACTTTTTTGAGGGCAGCTGACCCGACGTGAATCTTCATTTTCTTTATACTTCTTGCTTTCGCTTCCACGCTCGATCTACCGCAAGATATAGTATCCGCGGGCTCAGAAGTCCCAGATTTCTAGTGATGATGTAAGTATTCATTAACATTTTTGCTATGTCTACTAAGTACATTTAGTATTTTTTTTTTAATTCAATCTGCGTGCGGTCGCCGCTATTATATTTTCTGATTCAACCTGAGTATATCTGATCTAGTTTATCGTCCTTTTCAAATTCAGTTTTGTCAATAGTGTTCTTTCTTTCCGCGGACTTCATCTTATCTCAAATTTTGACATAAAATTGATAGTGACAAACACTTATAAACAAGATAGGAGTAAAACCGGGGCCAGTACCGTAGAGCTTCCCTAAGCATTGATTTTTGGACTGTCCGTAGTACTCACCTTCCACAGTTTGAAAACATTATTGATATCAGCTTCGTGGCATACTGATGTGACAGAACAGGTGTGTTCTATGTAAAGTCTCACAGCACTCACTCTCTGCCAAGTGGACCTGTCAAAGAAAGTCAAGGACGCGCGGTCAAATAATTTACATTAAGGTCCAAATTACGAGTCCAATGTTGTTTTCTTACGGCTGATTTATACGTACGACGCAAGCATAAGTACAAGGTGACATACGCAGGCGCAGTGCCTTTAAAGTTTGATCAACATCGCATCTTGGGAAGCCATTATGGCGGACGCTGAAGGTATTCTTGTGTTTGCGCTTGCGTTATCCCGGTTTATTCGAGCGACGCAATGGACACAAGCATATCAACGCAAGCACGCCAGAAAGGAAAATATGTTATTTTCTTGTGCTTACGTTTGCGCTTGCGTAGCCCCGGTTTACACGTACGTGTCTTGTGCTTATGCTTGCTTACTTATCATTGGTGGTATATATCTCAATTAAGCAGAAGCATAAGTCCCTGTAAAAAGCGTAACAAGTTGGCGTAAGTCATCAGCACCCCACTCACACTAGCTTTTAGAAAATGATAAGTGGGAGGCCGACTGGGTGAGGAAATATTTTAACTCGTCTACATATCGTCTTACGAGTTTGGATTTCAGATTTTGTTTTCCTATGTGCAATAAATGGCTTTTGCGTTAAATAACAATTTAAAAATGCATGTGTGTGAGACATAATTTTCCTTTTTTGCTGAATCAGTAACTTATCCTCTACATACCTGCAATCACGTAGAATGTGAGCCGTTTTGGGGCCGTATTGTGAGAGGTTACTGATCATGTGTTCAGCACTGGATCTGATACTCAAGACTCTGTTGCACCATACTACATTCGTCTGCGGGTCGACAAACTCCTTTGCACTTGATTCAAGCTTAGACAAGCAAAGCTGAAGGGCGACTGCATCCAGAATCTAAAAGGTTTTAGTGTAACATTTCACCACTACCGCTGCATTTCTGATGTTACTGCCAAAGAATACCCGCACGTAACACCAGTTTGCTTACAGTAATGATATGGTAAAGTATTCACGAACGTAGTGACTCACGGTTTCATGAAGCGACTAGGAGTACTGTTACTCCCTCTGGATGAGGTACTAGTCCAACGAAAGTTATACCTCTCAGTGTTTTGTTAGGTTGCCCTAACAGTTCATCGATACCCATTTGTACTCTTGAGTGGAGAGGGGCGATGTTAGAGTAAAGCGTCTCGCCCAGTAATACAACACAATGACGCCTGCCAGGGCTCGAACCCGGAATGCTCATTCCGGAGTCCAACGCGCTAACCATTAGGCCATATAATGATTGATTACTTTTGAATTTGCCTTAAGCCAGAACTGTTCAAAAGCTACCAGCATCTCATTTTTGCTCATAAAATCAATGCATAATCAAGTATACATATCAAAGGAAACGATCACCAATGATCAATTTTCTTCACAAATTAAACAAACCTTCTCAACAAGTACTAGAGAGGTACGGAGACCAGTAAGCGAATTTGTTTGTTGACTCTGCACTAAAAAGGCCGATTAAACAACGTTTAGACAGGGTTTAAAAAAGCCGTGGTCTAAGCCAAAACTAATGGCTACACTTGTTATGCCACCTCTAAAAGTGTTCTAAGCGATCTATGCTCATCCACGTTGTAATGATACAATTTAGCCTTCCTGAGTGGTGGTTTACATAGTAACATGTAAGACTCAATACAACCATAAGCCAGGTCTAACTTAAACTTCGTATAAATAATCAGCCCTATAAAAGGCCGGGGTTCAGATTCTCTGAACGGCTACAAACGTTGTCAGACACCCTTCCCGCACACTTAGTCTTACGAGCTAATGTCGTTTCATCGTTCCCTTCCAGAATAATCCCATAATCAACCGTCTTTCACCTCACATTTCGACCTGCATGAATCTTTCAAGTTGACTTGCATGAATGAATGGAAATATCATTAACTCTGATAGTTCTGGGTGTTAGTCGCTGTTTGATTGAAAGAGCACTCTAATTTTATTATTTCCATAACATATACACTCTTACCATTTCCGATGCATTTGGTAGAATAACTTCCAGAAGACGGGTTGTAATATCTGGTTGCACCTGTACCAGTTGACAAAAGTTTCCCAAGCGTTTCTCGATGTGATCATACGCCACATGGATGAGAGAGATGGTGAGAGCAAATTCGTCGCTCGAATCCAACTCGGCATGCAGTTCACGAGCAGCTGTGTCAATGGCCTGACTGATCAGCTGTAAAGTAAATAACAAAAAGTGGTATTTTAGTGCAGCATGCACTGATGTATGGTTAAATTGACACACTATGCAGAATGTGGGTCAATTCTAAGAGTACCAAGATAACGCAAATCCCCGCCTCGTCTTAAAAAGTATCGATTAATTCTTATTCAGATTTATTGTTCCAGTTACATGTAACATGAAGATCTAGACAATCCGGATTCGCTGCACCATACCACAAACCAGGGTTTTAAAATAACTGGTAAGATCGTGTTGGCTGTGCTAATACCTTGTTTTAGTGCAGATGATCGCGTCGTTAGCCGTTGGCCTTGTCTCTTACACCTTCTTACTAAATTAGCAGGGGACGTTAAAGAACCCACATCACTGTTCGAAAAGAGTAGGGGACGACTAGTTCCCAGTGTTTTGGTCTGGCCTGTGCACATGTATTCATGGGTTGGGGGCCAGTTTACGGGTACACAGTAATTGGCGCAAGCTGTTGTGGTTACTCTGACTACTTGGCGAAGTTAACTAAATTAGAAGCTACATTGTAGGAACGCCAGCCACCACAGAGTCTAATCATTTCATCCGCCATGTAATAGTTCTTGTAAAGTCCAACACTATTGGTAGAACGAACAGTAGGACATCGAATAAATTCCAATAGTCCTAACAACAATAGAGCTGCTACCCACAGGAAATTGGTAGCTTATGAGAGCTTCTACGCTACTCGTGTCATACCTGTTCCTGACCAGGCACTATTGGCATGTGGACCATATGAACAAAGTCATGAAGGTAACGCATCACTGCAGATTTTTCATAACCTTTATATTCAGTCCCATCAAGCAACGCATCAACACGGTCTTGTAAACGCTGATGAACTGGTGTATTAGTTCTTGCTAATGATAGAACAAAACAGCGGTGAGTTGGAGACTCGCCTTGATATGGGACGTGAACAGATGAAGAGGTAAAATAATAAGAAAAAATGCTTAGAGAAGGCGCTACGACCCTACCGATCGGAAAACAATTTGAAGAAACATTGAGACCAAAGAGAATCAGTCCATGTTCCTTGTTAGAGACCACTTGTCTTCTCCTATAAACTCGGCGAATGTTTTGATCTAGCTAACAACAACTTAAATGCGGTTTTAAACGCATCCAAAACTGTTAAAACTCATGTACCTAACATTATATGTGTAATTCTAATAACTCTTGGATTTTTACAATGCTTAGGTTTTGCACCATTTATGTATTTTGTGCGGCCTTGCACCAAATATTATATTGTGATCGACACCCAAAATTTTGAACTCCAAGAATGGGCTTTGTTTCTGTTTAAAGTTCCGACTGCAGTTAGAACAACCCGGGGTTGTACCAAGAGCAGCCAACTGTTACAAAGCAAAGCTAAGAGATAATATTTCCTTTTTTAAGGGTAAAATAATATCAAATTACCTGCAGTAGCCTCTCTCCGCATGGAATCAATTCTCTCCTTAACCAACCATGAGAAGGGAAACTGTACGTCAAACACCTGCTTTTCGCGTCCAGAGGTGATGACTGACACACGTTCCCTTATGATGCCACTTCCACTTGACAAGAAGTCATCGTAATGAAGCTCTACCATGGTGTCGCTTTGAAAAAGTGCTATCCACAGGCGTGACAACCAGTTACCTTCATCTGTCACCAGTTCCAGGTTAGAATCACGGTCCACGAAGGCAATAACCTCAGAAAGTATTGGAATCACTAATGAATAGATCTTCATCCGCAGTGCTTTTCTGAATGTCCCATTCTCTTGGATCCACGTACCACTCAGAGCTTCCGAGCGTAACCAATCACTTGCCATGTTTTCAGCTCTCTCGTCCTTTTCTTGAAGAAGTTTATGTATCCGTCGAGCCAAGATGGTAGAAAATGTCAGGTCTAGAAAACAAAGCAATCCACCCTATAGTGCATGTGAATGAACCTAGAGATATCTGGATATGGCCGTACACAAAGAGCTTGTACATGCACTTAGGTTACTCTTGTTGCTCTATTCGACACACAATCCTCGCCAATTACAAGGAGCTCTCTATAAAGAATATACACGTTCGAAGTCCACGTATAACAAGCAACAAGGGCTATTTTATACATCACAATGCATCCGTATTTCCTAATCAAAGTCCAATGTAACTTTAAATTTTATCTCTCGAATATGCCGTTCAACAAAGGTTTCAGTCAGCTCGTCCCCTAAATATTGTGCACGCACTTGTCGCTCATTTTTCTAGTCCTTCTGAGCCTACTGAACCCGAGTGGTTCCCCTCTCTCCCTGCCTCCATTGGAATATTAGTCAGCACGCTAACGGCGTAAAACTGTCAGCCTAAGTTCCTGGCGTGTGGGATTTTATGTAATGAATATTAGTGGTAGGGAAGTGCGACCCTTGGCTGCACTTTACCCCACAGTAAGGCTTAGCCTTTGGAGACAGGTGCGAAAAAATATCCATACCAGGGTGGGTACCTCAGTCCCACTTGATCTGTACTCCCCTCCTGGTCCCTTAGTTCCCTGTGACTATAGTATATGGGCCTCACCCACTGGGGACAAATCTGGACCCAGTCCAGGGTGGCTATCCCCGGTACTACCTAATCTGGTCTCAGTCCATCCAGGAGGGTCCCCCGTTTTAGCTTTTCCCGTACTTCCCTAGCTGCCACCCAAATTGTACCCACAATTGCTTGTTGTGTCGTTTCTGACAACTGTTTTAAGGTTCAGATATAATTAACTCAGCCGCGAAAAAGGAAGTTTATTAACCTGACATATTAGACTAGGACTGGAGAATACTTTATCATACAAGTAATAAATAAACCTAACTCGACTAATATCATAAGAAGTAAAGCCTTTACGGAGTCTAATGGCTCGACAAGCTGGCACGCAGTTCTTGTTTTCGTAGCATGAAGTGGCTAGGAGTATTGCCAGTTGCCCCCCGGCATTTTGTCAGGTTTCCCAAACAAATCGCCAGTACCCATTTATACTACTGTCTTGCCCAAGAACACAGCACAATACCCCCGGCGAGCTATTTAACCCGGATCGCTGGATCTGGATTCCAACGCGCTAAGCATAGGGCCACCGCATTTGCCAAAATAAGAAGTACATTCTACTATTAAATTACCAGTTCCACTGGATCTGCAATCTGGAAGAAGACTTAACATCAGCTCAATCCGGCGTGTTGACCGTGATTGACGCCACGACTCATCATCAATTCTTGCAACAGCTGCTTGCACACAGCTTCTCAATAGGCTGACAATATCTACTTTATCCAGGTTGGTATCTCTGAAGGAAACATCTGCTGAGGTTTCCATGTCAATGTCTGCAGTCCCCGCTTCTTGTTCTTCTTCAACTTCCATATCATCAACCTGCGTGGTACTTGGTGCCACGTCAAATAGCTCGCTGACTGATCGGTTCACCATGAACTGAATGGCTGGGATTTGACCTGTTGGTGGGCGAAGTTCATCTATGTGAACAGATAACCAGCGCCCTCCTTGAAAACCAGTGAAAGTTGGACTGCCTCCAACTAGACGAGGGAGTTGAACAATCAGAACTATATGGACGAATGAAGTTGGGTCATGCCTAACAATTTCTATGAAATCTTGTTCAGCTGTTGTTCTTTCTTCCACTAGCAGGTGACGAGCACAAGGGATCAAGTTACAATTCAAATCTCCAGCATCACACTGTACAATGAGCAATCCCTCTCTTCCACCAAGTTTTGCAAAGAAGTCCCTGTAAAGACAAGTTTTCGTTCACAGGTTATTATAGAAAATGTGCGGAAGTTGTGTCTCACATGCTGGTAATTAATTAAATGACCGTTAATTGTAGTCAACAGCTGACGTACACTTTTATTTATTTTTTTTATTACGTACACTTTATTATTTACCTTACAGATGAACAGAACTGTTGCTCCGTGTGGAACTGCAGAAGACTCAGACATGTAACATTTGACAATGGCAGGGAGGTATTGACGGAAATGTCTTGTAAATCATTTGATGACAGCAACCTGGAGTGAGTTGTAACCTACAGATAGAGAGATGAAATGTCAAATATAGCTACGTATATATATGACAGTGGGAGATGAAAGGGCCTCGACCGCATCAACTACACTATCCCAGTCTAGCTTTATGCTGATGTTATATGTTATCCTGACGCATGTATGTGTTACTCTAACAACCAAGTTTTTAAACTTATCTAGTATAGAAAACTGACGCAAAAAAATATGTAATTACATCCTTCCGTGGTCTTCCTTTAGGAATATATTGGATCGGCGGGAAAGTTGGTGCCAAAATTATAGTTGTTGCCACTTGTTGTGATATGGTTTTGCGTGTAAAGCACCATTGGCTGAGTTACGTTTTGACTGTCTTGGAGAAATGTTAAAGACATTACAACATTCATTGAGTAATTCATAAAGAAAATACAAAATAAATTGCTGTTTAATGAATATCTGTAAATCGGATACAGAGTTCGTCCTGATTTACATCAACTTTTCCATCAATTTACTTGCCTAAAATGATTTGTACGGCCAAGATAGTCGATAAACATGAACATTTAGATGCATTTTGAGTCGTAAATGCCCATACAGATCTGCCGCTCATATTGTATCTATCACTTAAAAAGTATTATTGTATTTATGCGTTACGTTTAGAATCCAGTGTGAAACGAAGTACAGTTACAAAAAATACGCTCGGTAACAAATAATGATGCACCGTACGTAAATAGTCCGGTCTCTTATCACAGCACCCACCTGTATTAATGTTCCTTTGCCTTTCCTTTGCCCAACCTTCTTCTTCCTTCTTCTCTCAGTTGTAAGTACATTTCCAAGGAAAGCTGTCAAACTTGAATGCTCCTGCATAGAAAAGTAAGTTTCCCACAGGTCGCCTGCTTGCTGAGGCAAGCTGTGTACGCGGTAGCCGTGCAACTGCATCAGGTGTGGCACACTGTAACAGCAGTTCCTGTGATTCTCTGAAAACCTGCAATAGCAAAACGTAACCAGGTAAAACCAAAGCAATTGCAATGACCAATCACAACAAACGTAAACAACGAAACGAACCAATGAGAACTCGAAGCAAATACACGTAACCGTCGGAAAGCTCGGGAAAACGTGACCGATGGGTGTTAGTTTTGTAGTTGAGTAGGTAGCGCAAGTTTTTAAACCAATCAGAGCATAGTAAAACAAAACCAAAGTAATTTCGGATTGCTTTCGACACAAGCACAATATACATGCACCTAAATGCACAAGCATTCCAAGTTAGCTGTTATCCTATGCTGAAAAAAATTGATTATAAAAATAAACTTCGTACCATTAGTGTGACAACAGGAACGCTAACAAAGGCATATTAATTATATGTTTTAGCACACCTCCTCCTCCAAGGAATCGTTGTCACTGAACCGACTTTTCTGCTCATTGCGGTCCATATTGCTGCATACTTGCAGCACTACAGATGCTGCGGTATCACCATGGTAACCAACGAATGCGTCACCGGGTAAATATTTCCTGCAGAAACAAGAATTATTTCTATTTCAGATATTTATTTAGATGAATCATCTCTGGATCAACACAAACAAAAAAATAACAATAAAATGAATGATGAAAATATATTACGTTGTAAAAAGAAAATGGAAATCAGTATTTAAATCAACAGCGTCTCCTTTCTGAGTTATAAAAGACTCAGTTAAAAATACATTTGAAAGGGAGATATTTCCGAGTTCCTTTTGTCTCTGCGTCAAAATGAGTCCTGGTGCAAAACTGAGTTTTACTCACAAGTTCATTTTCATGCAAATCCAACTTATTGTCTTAGGACTCGTTTTGAAACAGAGGCAAAAGACAACTTGGAAATGGCCTATTTTTGATCTCCTAGGGCAATTGACGTTCTCTAAACTGCATCCCTCGGATGCCATGCAATCATCGGTAGCATTACAAAAAAAGCAACAGACAGATACAGTGAGTACGCACCTCGTTTGCTGGTGAAGTGGGATGTTTACACGAGAAAATCTCGTCACCCAATCATGAATCCGATCCACCACGGCTCTTTGTTCAGAACTGAGGCTTTGCGAGGTCACCAGATAATGTTTCTCCAAGCGATTTATGAGAGGAATTGGAAACTTACTGTAAACATCATCTCTTTCAGCAATCATAATCAGTCTGTCAGCATGGTTTATTATGAAGAAAAAAAATGTCAACATGCTTTACAATTATGGACTACAGTTGAATGAACATACAGATACATTAACCCTATTCAGACCGGGCCTTTTGGTCTTTTCTGTCCCGGGGGAAATCAACACCCCCTCTGTTACTACGAGATTATTAAGGCTATCACAACGAAACTTGGTAGGTGTATAGTACGTCCACAAATGTATATTTTGACGTATAAATCACAATACGATGACGTCATATGGCGCACATATTACGTCATATTGTCCGCACTGCCGCCATCTTGGATCCGCCATCTTGGATTTCTTGATATTTCCAAAACGTAAAAAACAAGAACTCCTAAAGTAGTTTACAAGCGGCCGATTACCTTAATAATGGGGGAAACAACAATCGATCTCTCCTCCCCCGACTCCCCTCGGTCACTGTACTCTGAGGTGCACCCCTAAAATGAGCGAGAGTCAGCATACGAACATGCGTGACGAGAAATATAAATATAAGAAATATAAAATTAACTTTCGTTACTTCGTGACACGGACCCCTCCATTTCCTGCTCTGTAGTGGCTCTTCTCGAGTAGTTGAGGTTATTTTCCCTTGTACATGTCTAATTAAATATTTCGCTTGTTTCTTTACATGAAAAGAGCTCTTACACGACACGAAAACTATCCGCGGTCACTGGACTCTGAGGTGCACCCTCCAAATCCTAAGAGTCAACACACGAACCTGCGTGACGAAAAACGTGACTGCCTGATGTAATATATTGCATCATGCTCCAGAAGCCGGAGAAATTATCTTGTGGTTAATTTTAACTAATGTAGATTGCATCATATTCAACGTGGGCAAAGATATGTTTTCGCTCAACGTGAAAATAAATTGTGAATGACATATATGCTGTGGAATTGTGTTAAGAAAAACTGTTATGTTTTTGGGACCGGGTTTTATCGTTCGTTTACTGGTTGAGGTGCATGTATTAAACAGAACAGAAATTATCTTGTGGCTTTTTATTTGCCTGTCTCCTGGCTACGTTTACAATGTAACGGGAAAACCCCTCACACGCAAAGGTCACACCGCCAAATTTAGCACATTTTGCAACAACACTGCTTTTCACTGCTGTGGGACATTTGTCTTTGCTTTTTTCAATGCGATTCCTGTAATAAACTAAATACATGTACGCACTTACACGACACTACAGAAAGCCTGTGGAAGAGAAATTCTCTACTGGCTAATTTTAGACCGAGATGCGATAACATCATGTCAACCGTGTAGAGGACTAGGGCTAGCGACATGAAAAAAACCCGTCCATTTCTAGAAGCGGCCACTGGGCGTTGGCCGCTTAAAAACACCAAAAAATGACTCAAAATTTAAAACAAAACACGAAAATTCCAAATTTGGAAAAACATGCCTGTCGAAATGTGGTTGCCATGGTAACAGTAAGTTCCGTGAACAATGAAATATCATACCAAATTGTTTCCAGATAGAATTTAGGTAAAGTCAAAATGTTTGGCGGCTTTTTAATATTGAGAAAGTTATTAACGGTCAAAGTCGCAGCGGGCAGATTCCGCCACCCCCGGTCTAAATAGGGTTAATGAGGAGCGGCTAAAATAATTCACTGCATATACATAGTTAAATTTGTATTTTTTAGGTTTGGTCGCTGCAATTCTACAGGACCTCTAGAAATTGAAAAGCAAATAACTTTTAACTAGGAGAAAGCTCTCACTTGTTCTTCAAAATTACGACAAGTTTGGATTAATATTGTGCAATGTCTTACATAGGACTTCCAGTTTTTTGGTGAAAAAAGGATTACATGTCCTTACATGTCTAAGCACAAGTAATTCCAGTTTTAGTGTGGGTGTGCGATCTAGATGATGCCTGCAGGCTAATAAGCAACAGGCAATAAAGAGGCAAACCCAACCTGAATTCATCGTGGACGCGACATTTGACCCTATGGCTCCCCAATCCAAGATCAACAAACTTCTGTCCTCCAAGATACACATAGTACTACATGTTCAAAACAGAAAAAAAAAACATCTCAGACCTACAATTTTTAAAATAGCATTCATGAGCCAGTGTCCACAACTGCGCCGGAGTTTTTTCCGGCTTCGTTAACATGAAGTGACTATGATTATTGAATTGGTAACCCATCCCCCTGCATTACCCATTTATACTCCTGGGCGGAGAGGGGAAATGTGAGAGTAAAGTTTCTTGGGCTCGATCCCGGACTACTCGATCCAGAGTCCAGAGCACTAACCATAAGACCGTAAACTGACAGTTAGGCAATGATAATTATCGGGACGTCAATTAATGTAAGATCAAACAAAGCGAAGTAAATGTAGGAAGCTAATAACTAGCACCATCAGGCAGGTTCCAAAATGAAAGCGAACCTTCCAGTGAAAATACGCTGATGAGAACAAATAGACGGAGAAGGGATCTCGATGTGGGGATAAAAGATAATGTTTAGACCAGGAACATAACGATGCTGAAAGGATTGAAAGGATTGCTCAGAGCCAATTTTAATGGAGGTAACATTGTTGACAATATTGCTCTACCAAGGAGCGTACATGTTAGCAAAGTACGTTTGGGATGTAATTTGGCTGGAAAACGAACTGACGTCAAGCCAAACCATACCTGGTTAAGAGCATCATAAAGACTCTCGTAGAGAGTCTCTAAATTCAAGAGAATTACTGTCCTTCCTGTTTCCATGCACACTTTAATTCGATTAATGTCCCGGCAGATCTGAAATATATAACATGACAGGACCGTCACATATGAATCGTTAATGTGACTCACACGACTTGACGTATACATTTGCATCACCCATGGCCATAAATCTCAGACATTTGAGCCCGAGAATTGTTCGGCGACTTCTTTACAAATACTGTTATTCAATATGGCGATCGGAGCGACTGTTTTATCGGATAAAGAAAAATATTTGTGAGATATCGGCGATTTTCCCAAGGTAGACCCTGTTTGATTTCTGGAGACAAAGAGTATATACCTAATGATTACTAAAGGTCACATAAGAGTTTTATAAGGCCTTGAAACTGGAATTTTATTAAAATTTCCCGCACAAATTAGCTCGTAGATATGCTGAGCCTAAACAAAAAAAGTAATTTTCTCGTTATTTTTTAGGGAGCCTGGGGCATACAAGGTTACTAGGCCAGTAAACAAAATGGAAAACCGAGAAGCATTGCGTTCTTCGCGCGCTGAGCCATATTTCAACATCTCAAGGACTGCCAGAAAACATGAAAATTGCAGGAGAAAAGTATCTTAAAAACGCATCGGGTATAAACTGCCGAAAAATTTAATTTAAGTGTGGCTTCGATGGATTTAAAATCCCAGTGAACAAAGTGAAAACTCTGACGAGTTCAAGGCAGAAAGGTATTTACAGCTGTTGCGAGAAAGGTGGAAAAAAGCGCACGCGACAATCCCGAAAGGTATTGTGGGTAGTTTTAAGTTCACGGTTCCTTGACTTCAGCATTTCAGGGAAATCTGAGAAAATGGCACGAGACGCCATGGACGTATGTTTGCGAGTGCTAAAAAAAAGCAACAAAAGTAGGTAGTGTCGGGAACGTACCTTGCTGATCATATCCCAGATTACCTTTCGGGATTGTCGCGTGCGCTTTTTTCCGACAACCTTTCTCGAAACAGCTGTATCGAGAGGTGGTGATGCTGTTTTCAGTCTACCGCCATAATGTTGCTTATCTAATGTCACTTGACATGTATCCTTATACTTGAAGAAACGCAACGATGACAACTTGAACCTACAGTTTACTGTGGGTCTTTTAAGTAATTTCGTTGATTGCTAACATGCTATCAGTGAACAATTTTGACTTCGCCTTGGATTAATGAGGTAGGCTTGATTTTAAATCTGTTTTCTTAGGGGGTGATTACATGGCGAATTTCAGCCCGGGCTGAAATTCCAGCCCGGTTAGGGGGCTGAGATTTCAGCCCGATTTCCGAAACAAATCCTCTTGAAATGAAGTTAGCAATTACATGGACAAGGTTTCAGCCCGGGCTGAAATTCATCCCGGGCTGATAATTCCAGCCCGGTTTGAGAAACCGGGCTGGAATTTTCAGCCCGGCCAAACGGGCTGACAAAAACCATGTAATCGGAATGGAATTTTCAGCCCGGGCTGCATTCTCGACCCCAGAGCCTTCGCGTTCTTTTGACTTTTTTGTCTGCGCAAGACGCGAAGGCTCTGGGGAACTCTACGCAAGCGTAGCCAAAATCTGGCTATATTGACTTGACAGCGCATACTCTACAATCCAAATCCAAAGTGGTGGCTCTATTGTTGTTGTGGCGTGTCTCTCGGGATATGCACGGGGGCACGCAAGAACGCTTAGTTTAATTTTATTCAAATGATCGCTAGTTTCTTTGAATGCATGCTATAGTTTTCCATGAAGGACACTCACGTCCGTCGTTTATCATTAGACATTTTATGTGTAACTAAGAGGTAAGTTCACTTTCATTTTGCTGTCCGTTGTAAAGTCTGATTCTAGGACTGCCGTGCCTGTAATTATTTTGACGAAAACTCAATTGTAATCCGTCAAGTGGGCGCATTTGAAACCGTCCAAATCCCCGATAAATAAAACAATTTATTTTATCGAAGTTCGTCCAAACAATTATATGCGATCATATATGTTGGATAGACCAGAATTGCAGCAACGGCAAATATTTTCGTTCGTATTACACGGGTTTTTCGGGGTTTCGCTCAAGGTTGTGTAGTTCATGAAACTTTCCTTTTCCGCGCCATTCTCAACCCCAGCCGCAGGGAAAACTCCGGCCGCAAGTTCAATTTAACACGCGTACTAGATTGACCAATCGGAACCGTTTTTATTGTTTCAACCGAACGCCAATCACAACAGGCTCTCTCCCAGGGTTCCCCAGAGCTCTTCTCGCCGTCAGTCATGCGCAAAAGAGAAGAGCTCTGGGGTCGAGAATGCCCGGGCTGAAAAGTGAACTTGGGCATGCGCAGTGATTGTGTTTTGGCTAAATTGTAGAATGCCCGCCAACGTATTTGCATGTCATTGAATAAGAATGGTCGTTTTGTTTTTATATACACGTGCAGCCGGTATGTAAATAAGTTGCCGGGTATTGTAAAATCGCTCCTGTGTTTTTAAACAAGATGGAAACAAGGTTCCAGTGGAACAAGGGAGATAAAATCGAAAATCTTATTCGATGTGTCGCGAATTTCAAATCGAAAATGGAATATAACAACAGCTTCGTTCTTCAAACGTTCAGCCGATATGTAAATAAGTTGCCGGTTATTCAAATCGCCCCTCATTCTCTGATGACTCTTCCCGCGCAATTTCAAATTTGGCGCCCGGGCTGAAATTTCAGCCCGGGCTGAAACTCGTCATGTAATCGCAACAAAATTCCAGCCCCCTAACCGGGCTGAAATTTCAGCCCGGGCTGAAATTCGCCATGTAATCACCCCCTTAGTAGTAAGGTCTCTAATTTAGGGCCTGATTACATGGCGAATTTCAGCCCGGGCTGAAATTTCAGCCCGGTTAGGGGGGCTGAGATTTCAGCCTGGCCTCCGAATCAAATCCTCTTGAAATGAAGTTAGCGATTACATGGACAAGGTTTCAGCCCGGCCTAAATTCAGCCCGGGCTGAAAATTCCAGCCCGGTTTGAGAAACCGGGCTGGAATTTTCAGCCCGGCAAAACGGGCTGAAAAAACCCATGTAATCGGAATGAAATTTCAGCCCGGGCTGAAAAGTGAACTTGGGCATGCGCAGTGATTGTGTTTTGGCTAAATTGTAGAATGCCCGGCAACGTATTTGCATGTCATTGAATGAGAATGGTCCTTTTGTTTTTATACACACGTGCAGCCGGTATGGTATGTAAATAAGTTGCCGGTTATTGTAAAATCGCTCCTGTGTTTTTAAACAAGATGGAAAAAGGTTCCAGTGGAACAAGGGAGATAAAATCGAAAATCTTATTCGATGTGTCGCGAATTTCAAATCGAAAATGGAATATAACAAAAGCTTCGTTCTTCAAACGTTCAGCCGATATGTAAATAAGTTGCCGGCTATTCAAATCGCCCCTGATTCTCTGATGACTCTTCCCGCGCAAATTCAAATTTGGCGCCCGGGCTGAAATTCCAGCCCGGGCTGAAACTGTCATGTAATCGCAACAAAATTCCAGCCCCCTAACCGGGCTGAAATTTCAGCCCGGGCTGAAAATTCGCCATGTAATCAGGCCCTAAATATCGAGGCCATTTCGAGAAATGCTATTGTTGACGCTGTGTCAAGAGCTCGTGCGTGTCTCGGATATATGGCCAATCGGCGGGTCTAAAGTACAGGTCACAGTCACAGGTGATTGTGTTTTGGCTAAATTGTAGAATGCCCGGCAACGTATTTGCATGTCATTGAATGAGAATGGTCCTTTTGTTTTTATACACACGTGCAGCCGGTATGGTATGTAAATAAGTTGCCGGTTATTGTAAAATCGCTCCTGTGTTTTTAAACAAGATGGAAAAAAGGTTCCAGTGGAACAAGGGAGATAAAATCGAAAATCTTATTCGATGTGTCGCGAATTTCAAATCGAAAATGGAATATAACAAAAGCTTCGTTCTTCAAACGTTCAGCCGATATGTAAATAAGTTGCCGGCTATTCAAATCGCCCCTGATTCTCTGATGACTCTTCCCGCGCAAATTCAAATTTGGCGCCCGGGCTGAAATTCCAGCCCGGGCTGAAACTGTCATGTAATCGCAACAAAATTCCAGCCCCCTAACCGGGCTGAAATTTCAGCCCGGGCTGAAAATTCGCCATGTAATCAGGCCCTAAATATCGAGGCCATTTCGAGAAATGCTATTGTTGACGCTGTGTCAAGAGCTCGTGCGTGTCTCGGATATATGGCCATGTGATTAGAATACTTCCCATAACATCACTGTGCAAGGAGGACGAGCCAAGATTACGTGGTACTTTTCTTTGCAACAAGCGTATAATAAAAAATTATTGGATGAGGTTGAGCATGATAGCGCGAATTATCAAGGCCGAGGTTTGTGTTATCTGCCGAAGCCGAAGGCTGAGGCGAATAACACAAACAAAGGCCTTGATCATGATAATTTCGCTATTATGCGAGGAAATGTAGGATTTTTGAGTGTCGCCCCTCCGACACCTATTGTGGATTCAAGTAACCCAACTAATCAGAGAGCAGTTCGTAATATGAAACTGTGACAGGCCTTCAAGACTCCTACCGTTCGTGACATTTGCGATGTTTTGCTAAGTTTTGTTTTGGCTCATTAAAATTGCAAGAAATGTTTTCGGCTTTCTTAATGTTCGCTTTGGAAGGACTAGATATGAAATATTCCGTGTGGGACGTTGATTTCTTGAATATCTTTTCTCGCCGGGCCGGGCATTTGATTTGATTATTGTAAAAGCTGTTATGTGTCGTTTGGAATGATCCCGGAATAACGGATATCGTTATTTGTCCTGGTCCAGAGACTACTGCTGGCGCTTCTACGAAACTACAATAATTTTTTTAGAGAGAGGTTGTATGCCTGTTGCTACGGCTTTATCTCTTGCATCGATTTGACCGAGTTTGAGCAAGATATTTGTTTCCTCCTTTGTTCGTTGTGTGACGTTCTTGCACCAACCATGAAATAAATATAATTAAAATATAAACTGAAAACTTCGCGCGCTCTGATTGGTTAAAAAACATGTTTTATCAGAGTATAAAACATAGAAAAGCGTGTTTTATCGTTTCGCGCGCGTAAATCTATATTTTAAAGCACATAAAGAAGCCAAAACCATGTATTATACTGTCATAAAACACTCCGGGAATTTGAGAACACTCGAGAAATTTCTCTCGTGTTCTCAAATTCCCGTCGTGTTTTATGACAGTATAATACATGGTTTTGGCTTCTTTATTTGTTAAATATTTCACGCAAGTCGACTGTTTTGCATTTTGTATATGCCAGTCTCTTCTATAGCTTTTTGAGCCGTGACTCTATGTTTTAGAGTTATGTTGATTGGATCGAACGTACATGTTCTTCTTGCAAACCCTCGAATATGTTTGCTCTCCATCATTTGATGTTTGATGAGTGCCGGCGCAAGTCAATGCCCGGGTTGATGTACTGAATTTCTTAACGGCCGTTTCTTGCTCTTCCTTTAAAACACAATCGGCCTCGTTTCTCTTTAAATATTAAACTCTCCATCTTACGAGTTTACAAAAAGCGTCGGCTTTCACTTCATCACTATCGCTTTTTGCGGAATTGCTGGTTTGCAACCATTCCCGAGATATTTAAATGACAAAGACCCTGGCGGCCATGTTGGATGACAGGAACACTAAAGCTAATTATAATTATTTTGTTTTAAAATGGTCATCCAACATGGCGGCGATGACGTCAGTTGCAAACCAAGAATATGGCGTCCCTGGAGAGTCCCTTGGGAGATTACCTAAACATTTGATTGACGTGTACGCATTCTCAGCCAATCCGAATTTCCCGTACGCTGGTGTACGGACCGACTCAAAAAACCTTCGTTTCCTTGCAGGCGGTCTTTCAGACCCTCCCGCCCGAGACTCTCGCGGCTCCGCCGCTCGCGACAGCGGCTTCGCCGCTAACGAATCGCCAACAAGGCCGCCACCTACGCAGGCTAAACTGAAGTGGGAACGAAATTAAATGTAATGTAAAGTGTAGGTTGGCAATTTACCTCAGCAATCAGTGTTGTCTTACTAATTAGTATTAGTACCTGAAATGTTGTTATTGCTCATTACGCTTCTTAGATCCTTCTACTAAACTTACGTTTTACAAACGTAATCAACTGCTGAATAACTGCTGATACCAACCTGTGTGTACTCCTGATCTTTCGGGAAGCTGCTCCCAAAAATAATAACGGGATCGTCTCCTTTATTTAACAATTCTTCTTCAACAATTGGCAGAGCTGTATAATTCTCTGTCAACACCAACAGGTATCGGCTCTCTCTGTTTAAAACGATAGAAAATGCTATTGAACAGGATCATTTAACATCGTACGATGATCATCGCTCCCTGTAAATTTTTCTTACCCTCCGGAAATTTGACGTTCAAGGCTGGCTTTGATCAGGTACAGTGAAGAGTAGGCATCTTTGTTCTGCGTCATCTACAAAAAGAGAACAAGTATCTATAGTAATGTTACTTACTCCTAATGAACTAGAACACCGATGAGCATAATGGAAACACACGTAACAGAATATAGGTAGTAATACATTTGTAGAAGATGGTCCTATAAGAAAATGATGCACAGTTTTAGGTCTAGAAAAGCAGCTGAATGCACTCGCCGCAGCGGCTCGTGCATCCACTAGCTGCTCTTTTAGACCTCAAGCGTGCATCATTTTGTTTATAGAACTTATTAAAATGATAGAAAATCATCTTCTATTAGGTAAATAATAAATGGCTTTTGCTTCTATATTTGATAAATAATATACATGCAGTCGAACTTCTCCTTACGGACACCGCTCCAATACGGACACCTCTCTATTACCGACAGTTCCCTTATATTCTCTATAAATAAAACCTCATTAATACGGACCCTCTCTAATACGTACAACGGACACTAAATATCGGCCCCAGTGAGCAAATTGTTGTGAGAATGTTGTGACCGTTTGATCGGGCCTTAAGTCTGATGTTTGCGTATAGTGCCTACAGTCAATGTTCTTGTCTCTGATCAGTCTTTATTATAGATAATTCCACAATATAAAGCCAGAGTTGAATAAGAGGAAAAAATACGGCAACATAGGTATGAATCGTTGTTGCACCATCAATCGCAGACGTTCCCTGTCGCGGCACTGTTCCGTGTTCGACAAATTACGTGACTCAAAATGTGATCTTGTGACGTAGTGGTTGTTATGACATGCAGCAACAACACGAAAAAGTAATGTATTTCAAATAGGCCAATGATTATCACGGCGATCCTGGTCAAATCAACAGTAATAGCTTGATATGAAATTTGATCTAATGGCGCTCCTGGTTTATCACAGACGTTGTGAAATCTCTTCACGTCACGGTTAGACGTGACGCTATGTGACCCCATGACATAATCGTTGTTATTTATAAATCTGCGGGTCTCAGCAAGTTTATGTTTTTCTTAGAACGTACACGGAAAAGAAATGCATTTCACACAAAACAAACAGCAGAGTATTCATAAAATGCCATTTAGGCAAACGATGATCCTAGCGAAATGTAACGTCAAAAGTATTAATACGATATTTGATTTACGAGCGCTCTGCTTACTAAATTATTATTTATTTGGACCAGTCCAACTTTTACACATTGTTGCACCATCCCTTACAGACATTGCGCAATCATGTGTTGCACCATCAATGACTTAATGGTTATTTATAAATCTTCCCCGTGTAACGAAATTAAACGCTGAAACGATACGATAAAGAAATGTATTTCACACTTAATAAAGAGTACAGTACTGATCATATTTCAAATAGGCCAATGATTATCTCCTGGTCAAATCAAAAGTAATAACTTGATATCAAATTTGACCTAATGGCGCTAGCTAGTCACGGTTAGACGTGACCTATGTGAACCTATGACGTAATCGTCCTTATTTATAAATCTGCAGGTCTCAGCAAGTTTCTGTTTTTTTTTCTGCGAGTCTCAGCAAGTTTCTGTTTTTCTCAGAAAGTACATTGAAAATAAATGTATTTCGATCAAAACAAACAGGATAATATTCCTAAAATGTCATTTAGGCAAACGACCACCCTGGCGAAATGTAACGTCGCTTGATAAAAAATTTGATCTAATGGCGCTCCTAGTGTATGAGATGTACGTACGCAACTCTTACAGACGATCTCTTCAAGTCACGATTCGACGTGAACCCATGACGTAATCGTCCAAATATAAATCTGAGAGTCTTGGCAAGTTTCTGCTTTCCTTTACGGAAAATAAATGTATTTCACCCAAAAAAAAGAGCAGAATATTCATAAAATGTCATTTAGGCAAACGAACGTAGCTTGATATAAAATTTGAACTAATGGCGCTCCCAGTGTGTACACCCAGTAGTGTTTTGCCGAGCCAAACTCACTGACGTTGCGAAATCTGTACGGTCCTGGCGCTGACCCACCCACTTTGCATTGCGCGCTCACCTAAGTTCATCCGCCATTTTCGGGCCCCCAAAAGTCGATATTCTGTGATGAAAAAATTAATTCGTTTACATCGGTTGTTAAAATAATCCAATTGGGGTTTATTTTTGGAGGAAAACTAATCTCCCTTTATC
This sequence comes from Desmophyllum pertusum, assembly GCA_029204205.1. Lineage (NCBI taxonomy): Eukaryota > Metazoa > Cnidaria > Anthozoa > Scleractinia > Caryophylliidae > Desmophyllum > Desmophyllum pertusum. The sequence goes on from MU827327.1 coordinate 316,735, forward strand.
TGGCTATTTTCAAGGAGTTTTATTTGTGAACGATCGCCCTATTTTTCTCGTTATCGAGTCCTTTTAATTTGTGTCGAGATCGCCCACGGTCAAAATGGCAACGATCAGGGCAGCAAAGGGTCGTCCATGGAGGCAAGAGGACATTAAAAGGATAAAACTACGGGAATCTACTTTCAAACTTTGGATGGAAAGAAAAGAGATGTCAGTCAAGGGCATTATGAACAGCAAGTTCGCCGCGGAGAAGCTCCTGCATCCAAATTTCCAGGATACTCTTCGAGATCGTGTTAATCCAGATGGCGGCGCTTCGACGTCAAGGCAACATCAAGCTTTTACCTCGGCTGCAGGTATTGTTGCATCCGCAAACCTTCAATAAATGGGATTCATTTAGCTTAAATTTTAAGTATGGCTTGAAAAAAGTTTATGTAAAACTTATATTAAATATAAAGTTGGTTTCACTTTCTTACCATTCGAGCATCATCGCTTGCGGTTCGAGCGGCGACCTGTTCTCCTTCTCTTATTCTCGTTCTCACAAAATATCCTAAGCATTTACATGCCCATCTTCTTCTCCTTCCTCCGAATCATCACCTCCAATATCATTTAACCCTATTCTACCTGGGCTTTTTTTCGTTCCTGAGCCTGGGGGGGAGGGGGGGGGGGGGGGCGGGGGGCAGATAGTGCCCACCCTATGTATCTCGAAAAGTATTGACGCTATGAAAATGAAACTTACATGGTGTGTAAAGCATCCGAAAATCTTTATTTTTGTGGCAGTCACGTGTCAATCATGACGTCGTACACGCCATAATGACATCATACGTTAAAACAATCCGCCATCTTGGATCCTAAATCTTGGATTTCTAAATTGTTCAGAAATGTCAGAAAACCTCCAAATTTGTTTTGAAAAAATCAAAACAAATATGAAGATGCTAAAACGGCAAAGATTTTGCAAATATTTCATCGTAAAAAGCACAAAATTAATGAAAACTGAAAATTAAGCTAAAAAAAAGCTAAAAAAAACTTCGGTAAAACGATCTGTATCTCAAAAAGTATTTGTGCTATAAAAGTGAAACTTATGTGGTGTATAAAGCATTCAAACATGTTTATTTTAGTGACAATCACGAATTGATTGTGATATCATATCACGCCAAAATAACGTTATACTTTAAAAATGTCCGTCATCTTGGATCCGCCATCTTGTATTTTAAATTGTTGATTTGTTGAAAATTTGATTTGAAAACATCGAAAACAATATAAGGATGCAACAATTGCAAAGATTTTGGAGTAAACTATTCGTAGAAAGCGGAAATCTCATGAAAACTGAAAATTAAGCTGACAATACCAAATTTGGCTATTAAAAAGGGTCTGTCAAAACTTGGTTGCCATGGAAACATCAAGTCACGTGATCAACATATTGACACACCAAAATGTTCCCAGATAGTTTTTAGGAAAAGTCATAAAGTTTGGCTATGATTGCTTGAAAGCTCTTTAAGTACGATAAATTTTAAGTCAGCGCGTGCACTTTTTGTTAACTAACAAAACAAACTACGCTATCCGTTTGATAGTGATTTATCCGGTGGATAGCGTTATCCATCCTTTGAACAACCGGGCTCTGTGATTATATTCCAAATTTGGGCGCTACACGCATGCGTATTTTGCACAAGTAGCTTGTAGTGTACCATAAGGGAAACCGCGACACAAAAGAAAACAATATATACCTTGCGCTGTTGCAGGTAGTATATAAAAAACTCGTGCTTCGGGTTTCATCGTGGTATCCAAAGATCGAGAAACAAATGAAAGCACGAGGCCGCTTCGGCGTAGTCAAATGTAAATGATGAGTGAAAAGTAGCTTGTAGCTCAATGGTAGAGCGTCCGACTACCGTGCAGAAGGTCACAGGTTTGACTCCAGCTGGTAAAACATTGAATTCTTTTTTTTCTTTGAAAAATGCTTACATGATAATTATTTAGTTTAAGTCTAAGCCATATAAATGCCGCAAGAATCTTGATATCCAATAAAATTGCATATGAAGATCACTAGTGATCTTCATCTGTCATTTAATTGGATATCCAGAATCATGCACGTGACAAACGTTCCCGCCACATGGTCTTCACCGTGTATCAAACCTCATACACGTGACGAAATGTGTGGCTTCTCATAGGTTAATTAGCTCATGAATTATTAATGAGTTTGAGAATAGTATTTGCACACTGCATACATAATGAGCATCGCATATAAGATGAACAACAAACCATGAATAAATTGGCATTCGTAAGTGAAACGGCTCCGACAACATGCTTGTGCATCTCGCTCTTTTGGACATTAAAGTCAAGCTGCAGCTGGAGACAGCATTATCAGCCGTCGATATATAAACTTGAGTGTTTCAGGTATTCCACAAATATGTATTTGAATGTATATTTTATTGGTAAATGTGGGCAAGTGCTCGAGAGTTTTGTATCTTGTAGAATGACACGCTCGACGGAAGGGTACAAAGACGACGAGATGAGTTGGTTCGAGCGAAGACGGCAGATGGAATTCACAGACGCTTCAGTAAAAATGGGGTGGACTTTCCACCGGTCATGTTGTAGTTTTGCTGCAGATGAAGTTTAGACGTTTCAGTAGTCTTCCTTGTTCAGCCTCAGCGGAGCAGTGTGAAGGTCTGTTTGTTTGTATGTTATGTTTCTCGCAGGAGCATGGTTTATTTGTCGCCGTGGTATATTTTCTCGGCCAGTGAGCAGGCGGTCTACTGCCGATATAATTTTTTTGTTTTGCAAAGTCGGAGCGAATTCTATACACGTTTTGTTAGCGGGAGTGAATATATTTTCCTATTTGTTTTTCTTCTTTCTCTCAGGGGAATAGTTTGTTTGTGGTCATGGTGTATTCCTGGACATAAACATGTGGGTTGTTTGCCGATATAGACGCTCGGGAGGTAATTTTATTTATTGAAATATTTTAAGAATTGTTACGCTCAGTAGAAGCGTGGGGTGAGATTTCACCAGAGAATTTATGACGCTCAGTAGAAGCGTGGGGTGAGTTTTCACCAGATAATTTATGACGCTCAGTAGAAGCGTGAGGTTTTCACCAGAGAATTTATGACGCTCAGTAGAAGCGTGGGGTGAGTTTTCACCTGAGAATTTATGACGCTCAGTAGAAGCGTGGGTCGAGTTTTCACCAGAGAATTTATGACGCTCAGTAGAAGCGTGGAATGAGTTTTCACCGCTGAATTTATGACACTCAATAGAAGCGTGGGGTTAGTTTTCACCGTTGAATTTATGACATTCCGTAGAAGGGAGGGGTGAGTTTTTCACCTGATAATTTAATGACGCTCTGCCCGAAGCGTTGGGTGACTTCAGTTTTCACCAGATAATTTATGACGCTCAGTAGAAGTGTTGGGTGAGTTTCCACGGGAGACTTTACGGCGCTCTGTAGAAGCGTCTGATGCTCGGTAGCAGCGTGGCGTGAATTTTTCACCGGACGATTTACGACGCTCAAGTAAGGGATTATGTGCGACGGAAACGTATTAGTTTTCAGTTTACTGTTTTTATTTTTTGATTTGGAACTGGAGTTCTATTGTGAAATGTGAAATTCAATTATGATTTCATGCCAATTTGCAAGTAATGAGAAGTGATGAAATGTGATTTGTTGACTATTAACAAACGGTATATTCATTGAAACAATTTGCTCTTTGTTTGTTTATTTTGAGATTGAAAGATGAGTTGGAAAAACTTCACCAGACGGTGGACCCATTGACCAAGTGTACGGTAGAGGGCTCAGTGACAGTCCAAATGGCACCATAAAAAAGTAATCATGGAATTTTCTGAATGTTCACTGAAGTTAATTGTTAGCTGTATTATAATAAAGATGATGTGAACTGAACTTGTTTTGGTATTGGATTGTTCTTTGGTTACTTTGAATGACTATTCAGTCGGTCTCAGGGTTTTGATGGCTTTGAAAAAGGGTATCCAAATCAACCTCCCCAGGATCCCTGGGTCAAAGCTGTCATCTCTCTGCTGACTTGGCGGGGTTTTCTTTTCTCGCGACCCTATGTTTTAATATTTCTTATAGGAAATTATATTCTGGGCGTGGGAATTTTGATGAAGGATTTGACCAAAAATTGCCCATTGAGGGACCAGTGTCCATTGGATGGATTATATGGGAAACCCCGTCGCAATGGGCAGGGGGATGACAGCGAATTGTACGCTTGAATGTAAAGTAGAGTAGGGCGAGGTCTTTGGTAATGTTACTGAATTACTCTTCCGAGACCCTGATCATTTTAGAGCTGGGAGTTGCATTGTAACATATTGTACTGGGAAAAGATGGCGGAACATAATCCTTTGATAAGGCAAACAGAGGTTCTGGAGTGGATAAGGGGAAAGGTTTTCCATTTCCCCATATTAATATTCGGACTAGATGTTGTCCCCTCAGCGGTCCGACTAAATGTTATTCCCCCGGCGCTCTGTTGCGCTATCGATCGACAGTTGTGTTTCTTGAACGTATGCATCCATGTCTGATTCCACCATGCCGTCTTATGTGTATAGCCTCTTTAACCTTACGAATGTACCAATGAGGGTCTCTGTCAATACACGTAACCTCTTTCTGGCACCTACTATCGATACGTTTATAAAAGCGATTCTACGTCAATGATCAGTGATGGGAGATAGCGGGTACTCTTCTGTCTACCCAACAAGAACAAGTTTTGAAATGGATTACTTTTTTCAAGAACAATATGTAGTGTAAGCCTTTCGTAGATTTTGCGAGGAGCACTTTACTCGATCCCCTAAGAACGGGGGTCATTTTCACTTAAGGTATCAGCCACCCTTCAGGACCGTCCGCGAGCGGATCGCTGTAGCATTAGTTGTTTTTATAAAAAACCCTATAAACGATATATTTTTTGAAAGCTTAATAAGTCCAGATTATGGCTTTTTACTCAAAAAAACGATAAACTTAAATGTGTTTCGAAAATGCGAAGCTTTGTGTAAAAGTACATGTCTTTATAAATCATGTTCTACTCCCTCCGGAAATAAACAGAAGAAAATGATTAACACCGTATTCGCTTCTCAACACGTTCGGCTAAAAAACCATGTCTCAGATTTTTGACAAGTGCGTTTGTTTTTCTTTTATTGGCAAATGAAGTTGGGAGTGACAATTAGTTAGCACTCCCTGTGGAAAAAAAGCTCTAGCTTTAAAATTAAAAGGAGTATTAAAATTCGTAGGCCGAGTGCTTTTATTGTTTTCGAGTGTTTGGAAATCGTGATGAAACACGAAGCACGAGTTTTTGAAATAGCTTCTCAAACAAAAGCTTTAAAAAGAAAGCACTAATTAGTAGTAGTTGACCGGCATTGTTTTCCAGTTCTTAATTTACGGTTACCAAACGTAAGCTCTGAATAGTAGTAATGAAATATTGTTTTGCACTTCTAATCAACAGTTTCTAAATCCGTTGGGGAAACATGACCATGAAGTCAAATTTAAATGAGTGAAAAATGTTTATTTTGCATTTCGAGCATGATATTAATCTACTTTAATGCCCTAAGCTAAGTCATTCAAGTATCTTGTAGCTCAATAGTAGAGCGTCCGACTGCTGTGCGGAAGGTCATGGGTTCGACTCCAGTTGATAAAACATTGAATTTTATTTTTCTTTGAAAAATGCTTCCATGATAATTATTTAGTTTAAGTCAAAGTCATAAAAATGCCACAAGAATCTTGATATCCAATAAAACTTTAACCTGCGATCAGGCCCTCCTCGAAGAGAGGAGGGCATGATACAATTACTTGCCGGATCTCATGTAAAACATCCAGATTTTGAATGTTTCCCTGATTGGTCGAAAAACAATACTGTGAAGTTGGCAATACACTTCCGTCAATCGTGCGTACCTAATATGGCTTTTGTCGATCCGGCGTGCACGCACGATTAAAGTACAAGAAAGGCCTTCTACTTTCCCACTCCGCTACCGCCTTTTGTGAAGGGAAGGACTCTTCTGAATAATTACTAAGCCAATATAAAGATCTTACATTCAAAACGGCTGAAGCTTACCGCTTAAAAAATGGTTATTAACCGGGCGTGGGCCTGGGGCCCAGCCCGGTTAATAAAATAGCTTCTGTTTTTTTTTGTCGTCGATCACTTATACCTCTACTCCAGGCTACTCCGCCAAAGTGCTAGGAGGAGAGCTAGGGGTGAGTATGTATATATATGAATGTATTCGCCTTGTGAAAGATTTTCTCGGGGAAGAACGAAGCCCGGACTCGAGAGAGCGGCGGAAACCGAGCCTATGTGAAAGTTGGACTGGTCCAAATAGATATTAATTTAGGACCGCGTAAACACATCGGAGCGGCGTACAGATTTCGCAACGTCGGTGAGTTTGACTCGTTAAAATATTAAATCATTGTACTCACTACTAGGTGGACACACTAGGAGCGCCATTAGATCAATTTTTTTTTTATCAAGGCTACGTTACATTTCGCCAGGGTCATAATATTGTCCTGTTTGTTTTGTGTGAAATACATTTCTTTTCCGTAAAGGAAAACAGAAACTTGCCCAGACTCGCAGATTTATGTAAACAGAAAACTTGCTGAGACGTGCAGATTTATATTTGGACGATTACGTCATAGGGTCACGTCGAATCGTGACTTGAAGAGATTGTCTGTGAGGTGCGTACGTACATCACATACACTACAAGCGCCATTAGATCAAATTTTTATCAAGGCTACGTTACATTTCGCCAGGGTCATAATATTGTCCTGTTTGTTTTGTGTGAAATACATTTCTTTTCCGAAAAGGAAAACAGAAACTTGCCCAGACTCGCAGATTTATGTAAACAGAAACTTGCTGAGACGTGCAGATTTATATTTGGACGATTACGTCATAGGGTCACGTCGAATCGTGACTTGAAGAGATTGTCTGTGAGGTGCGTACGTACATCACATACACTGGAAGCGCCATTAGATCAATTTTTGAGCTATTTTTTTCAAAAAAAATAGCTTCTTAGCTGTCGTATTGGACGATGTAGCGAGGTATGTATGTTTGTCCCACCAATCAAAATCGGACTACCATCAACAACACTTAGTTCAACAACCAATGAAATTGCCGTTTTGTAAAGCTGCATCAGAAGAAGAGCAATTTTCGGACTGCCATCTTTGTTTGTGTGTAAAGACCGGCATATAACTATAACTAAGACATCGATCCCTTCGAGAAGATGAAGGCAACCTAAGCTGGTAATTAGCGCCAGAAAAAGGAAAAACCTATTTGAAAGTATCAATGGACGCCGATTCAGCACGCAGTAAGAAAACGAAGGAACAAACATAAAGAAGAAGAAATAGGGGTGTTACGAAAACTACGACCCTCGAAAACTAAGACCTAGTATCCTTTGTATTGTTACTGTTTATATGTTCATTCATGAGATTTTACCAGAAGTCTCTATTATTTTCCCGGTTGAGAATTCCGCGCTAAAGTAACCTGTACTTCGAATATTCGAGGATTTGGTGACGAATCATGCCAAACAGAATTTGATTTTTGCTAAACACGCGCTATTGCGATGTTTTGCTGTTGAGTGCAGACATTTTCACGTGAAGTGGTAAATTCGTGAGCAGATACTAGTATTTTGAAGAGAAAAGTTGAAATATGCTTACGCAAGTTTCTCTTGTCTTCTTGTTAATAGTTGACTTTCGGTAAATCTTCTTGGGTTGATTTTATTCACAGAACTTTTTACGTTTTATGATCTGCAATGTTAACCATTTAATTTCGGTAAAACAGAAATGTATGTAATGTGATACTTTTGGTTGTAATGCAGGCGTGTGTAACCTGATAATTTTGTTTTTCATGCAAAGGATGTAACCTGATACTTTTGTTTTTTCGTACGCTCGTGATAATTGAATTAGTTTCGTGTTTCTCAGTTGGATAAATATCTGCGTGTTGAATAAAAATAAAATCTTTTCTCTTCGATTTTATCACAAGGATTTTCAATATATGGTATTTATTTCCAGTTTGGTACAAATTTTGCTGCAGTAGAAATATGGCTATCGAAAACAAAATATAATTTTTGAACACTTGTTTTCAAATGTAAATTTAATTAAATCACTTGTAGCTTAGAGCCTAAATTTGAATAATCAAAGAATACCTATGGCCAACTCGTGGATAAAGTAATCTAGAGATGAAAACATGTTAGTGAACTTGCAATTATTGTTCTATTATTAAAGCCTGTTAAAACAAGGGTCGTATACAATGCGAGGTTGCTGTCATCTCACAAAGGCAAGGCTTTGTTCGTCGGCTTTTGTTGTACACATATTACAAACACATACTTGAGGGGATGTTAGAAATTTAACTTGTTAGGTTTTATGGACCTTTCCGCCTGTTCCAGAGATCATATATGTGATAATAAGTGCCTACGAAAGCAACAGCCTGCATTAACTCCACTGTAGTATTGGGCTTCCTGAGAGAAGGCTACAGAGCCAGAGGTGTCCGAAATTATAGATAGATTAATAATGTGCTATTACTAAGGGATTCCTGATTTTTCTTTGCGATATGGGCTTGTTGCACTTTAAAAACACAGAATACCGTGCATGCAATTTTTGCTGCCTGCACAGGGAGGTGGGGTACTGCCATACCAAAAAATCAGAGTACCCCTCCCCCCCCCCCCCCCCCTACGGCTATTATGCATGACGCAAGGACAAATACTTGTTCATTTTTTCCCCAATGCCACTGTTTTCATCTTACTTCGAAACATTTAAGTCCGCAAATATTATTTTTTACTTCAAATACCACTGCCCCCGTTTCTTTCAGTGAATCTCCTTTGCCCTTGAAACACAATACTTTTCTTGTTGTTTATTACACTTTATTGAATAACAGTCATTCAAGCCACAATGATTCTTGTTTTCACAAATATAAATATCATGAGTCATACAACAGTAAGCTGAACAAGTATTTTTTTCCAAACAGGTCTACTTCTACACAATCTAGTGGCAAGGTAAATTCGGAAATCGATGGAAAGAAAGTTTTTCATTGCAGACGAATGTGGTGTATTGTACATGATATAACGCTTAATACGTTTTCTACTTGACTTACTTTTTTTGAACATTTTACTGGTTTTCTTGCATTGTAATCTCGATGGTTCTCTGTCACGGCAGGCGCGTCCATATTTACCAGTAAACTTTGACTTACTTCTTGACCATGTCGATACTTCTTCAACTCCATTCCTGCTAGTATTTAAGCTTAAATCAGTACACAAGTCTTCCAAGCGATGTTTTTGTCCTGGATGGCCACATAACTTTGGTTTCGCATCATGGACTCGTCAATTGTGCCAATGTCTGTCCTGTTTTCAATAGCTGTTTCGTTCATTAAGAAGTGTTCGTTTCGCTCACATAAGGTTGTCAAGGTCGGCAAAAGCAAATAAGACACATTCTCATCAAAGCTTACCACATTAGCATGAGATTTACTCATTTTCAGATCACTTTCCAGCAAGCTGGAATTTATATACCCCCCGTGAGCTTGAGGGGTCGAAGAGCAAATGCTCATCTCCTCGTCATGTTTAACGCCCGGACGAGTCAGAGGCTCATGAAATTCAGCCTTCAAGTTGGCCATAGTACTAGTTCGAAACATTCGAAGTCCACTTCAATTTAGTAAGACACCTAAATAATGGTGCTACAAAATCACCACAATACGGGCACGATGCATGCACTGAGTGAAATAGCAACCGCGCAAACACAACTGCGAGGCTCGCGCTGACTCGAGTCTGGGTATAAATGCATTTATATGTTTTGAATACACCTTCAAACCCAACAGCTGCTGGCGTGGCGCAGTGGTAGTGTTCTGAGTTCAGAAGCAGGACTTCGAGAGTTCGACAACCCGTCGTTTAAAAAAAAACATTTTTTTTCTTTCTTCTTAGAAGACGACGGAGGAATGTTATTAGTATTGAAACTTGAAACTTTCGCTCATCGTCCGAAAAACGCGAGAAAAAATGACCACTCACTGTAATCTCCCATCGTGTTTGCGCGGTTACTTCTCCAATATGGCGTCGGGCTCGAGCGCTCTCGAGTTCGGGCCGACTAATTACGACTAATTACGAAAGTGTCTACACCTTAGTGAGTGACACATTTGCATATCGGAGTCCTCACAAAAACCCGTAGCTAAGCTTCGCATATCCACGAGTTAAAAATGATGTTTTTCTTTGGATTGAAATCAAGAAATTGTTTTCCTTCAAGGTACTGTGACAATTTGCAGTTCTTGGTGTTCTGCTATGTGAATTGTCATTAAATTTTAGCACTTTGTATTTGATTAATGAATGCATTACAACATGTCAGGGTCAAAGGGTCATCAATCAAATTTACATGAATATTTTACGCAGACCTTTAATTATTATACGATGATAAGGAGTACAATTTACTATTTAAAACAACACATTGTACTGGCACAAATATTTCTTGATGAACCACAACACAAATGGTTAATGTTTTAATACCTAAATATAATACTTTTGTTGACACTTGTCATGTGTAACGCAGGTTTGTTCAATTGTCACGCATTCGTTAATTTCCAACTGTTTCTTTGCCTGTTTCTTTCCAATAGTTGACTACTATAAAATAAACCCAGGGTGGGGTAGGCTCAGTCTCCAGCTGTGGGTTTTTCGGTGTGCCCGCGATCCTCTCCACCTGGATCGCGGACTGGGGGAGCATGGGTAGCGGACTGCTCTGACATTCAACCCTTGGAGTCTTTGAGTTTGACCAGTCAGTAACAAATGTAACTTTTCAAAATGTTTGGAAAATATTCTTTATCTCAAAACACCAATGCAGTCCAATCTCTCATGTTACGCTTTTAACATCCAAGAACTGCATTATTTTCTAATCGACGACACCAAACGTTATCTTCAATTTTAAAACTTAAGGTTACCGTGTACCTTCAGGGGTGTCTCAAGTCTAAAAAATGTAGCGTGTCCGGATTTTTTGGACCAATTCTGTCCTTTGAAGGTATATGGTAACCTTAAACCACCCAAGTAAAATTAATAAAATATAAAAAACGTTTGAATATTCTCTGACTGGAAACATTCGATCGTCCATTGAATATAATCAGTGTCCAGCACAAAATTGTTTGCCGGGAAAACAAGCCACAGTGCTTGATTTTTGATAACTTAAAATACACTAGTGTTGCTGTATACTAAAGCATAGTTAGTAGAGGGGACATTGATCTACAGTTTCCAATCCAATCTTTTCATGATCGATAACACCATTTTTTACCACTCCAAAAATAGCTCTTGCACGCATTGCGTGCCTATGTTTTTATCAAGGCTACGTTAGATTTCGCCAGGGTCATCCTTTGCCTAAATGATATTTTATGAATATTGTCCTGTTAAATAATTGTCATTTTGTGTGAAATACATATCTTTTCCGTATATTTTCTGAGAAAAACAGAAACTTGCTGAGAAATGCAGATTTATAAATAAGGACGATTACGTCATGGGGTCACATGAGTCTACGTCTGTGATAAACCAGGGTCGCCGTTAGGTCAAATTTCATATCAAGCTATTACTTTTGATTTGAACATGAATACTCTGCTGTTTATTTAGTGTGAAATACATTACTTTTTCGTGTTGGTGCAGCAATTCACTTCCTTGTATGCAGAAGATTTATAAATAACAAACCATTACGTTACAATATCACATTTTGACTCACGCAATTTGTCGAACTGTGACTAGAATAGCTGCGAATGATGATGGTGCAACGCGGAACGTCTGCGATTGATGGTTCAACACCGATTCGTACCTATGTTGTCGTGTTTTTTCCTCTTATTCAACTTTGGCTTTATATTGAGGAATGATCTTCAAAGACTGCTCAGAGGCAAGAAAATTGACAGTAGGCACTATACGCAAACATCAGACTTCAGCGTGACTGCCGTGACTAATCTGATAGATTTCAAGTAAGAAAGCAGGTAAAACAGCTTGCTTGCTTGATAAAAAAAGCCCGGTTATATTTTCTTCGAAAATTCTTGTTTGATTCAAATTTCTAAACGGAATCATGGAATCATTCGACCATAACGACTGACTAGACATGTCTAGGACGTTATTATGCAAAGTTGTGTCGTGTAACGCAATCGTAGTCAGTGTCGGAATGAAATTGATGGTAAAAACACAGTCGAAGGCTCTATAGCGATGTTTCTCGTTACGTCACCTATTGTTATTAATGTGCCAACCAGAGAACTATTGGCTGTTGAAACAAAGAGTTCTTTTGTTTAATGGTTGCCAAATTTGAATAACAAAACAAATTTGACGTAATGTTGATCAACAGTGAACACTCCTATTCTACTTCAAAATCCTTCTCATAATACAACATATATTGCCCGTTAGAAATGCACTTGAAGCAAAGAAGGTCAGAAGACCGAATTCAAGAGAACGGCAAGTGTACAAATGTCACGAACGTATTCCATGATTTTGAAAATTGACAGCTTGACAGATCATTGACAAGTGGGTGGAAAGCGAATCGGCAAATAATTGTACATGTATCAGGCGTTTTTTTCCTCTCTCTCCCCCTCTCCCTCTCCCCCTCCCTCCCTCTCTCTCTCTCTCTCCGCGCTCTCGTTCACCGCGAAAAGAAAGAGAAGGAAAAGAACGCCTGATCGCAGGTTAATAAAACTTGGATATGAACAGCACTAGTGATGTTCATATGAAGATCACGTCTAGTGATCTTCATCTGTCATTTAATTGGATATTAAGATCCATGCACCTGACAAACGTTCCTGCCGCGTGGTCTTCACCGGGTATCAAACCTCATATACGTACGAAATGCGTGGCTTCTCACAGGTTACTTAGCTCGTGCATTATGCAGCCAATTATGCCGGAGAGCCGACAATTCAAACAATTGAAGAACACTCATACCATGTGGTCTCCAGCCTGTGAGAACAGTTCCTTGAAATGATTCTTGAAAACTTCGACTGGTTTGATCTCATCTAGTCCTCCAAAGTTTCGTCTGATGGCATGTTCTATTTCTGGCCAACGTGGCCCACGTCTATGCTCCTCGGCCATTTTGTAGACCATTTTCACCAAGCTAAAAGTAAGAAGAACAATAAAATCAAACAATTAACATAGCATTTGTAAAATAAGTGCTGTGTTGAGGAAAGATATCGTTAAGTCAGTGACACAATTCTCGGAAAAAGAAATCCGACCTTTCACACACAGGTCGGAAAACCACAGGTACGGTTCGACTTCGATTGGGAGAACTCAAATTTATTTTTCCAAGCTTGTGTCACTGACTGGATAATATCTTACTCGTATTTCTACCAAACTTATCATTTATAATCATTTATTTCCATACGTCCTGTGTTATCAACGAACGAACGAATCACTGATATGGTCTGTATTACTTCTAAATTAAATCAAATGATGACAAACTGAAAGAATAAGCTTCCGCGAACGGCAGCAAAGTAGAAGCGCCGAAAAAAATCTAAAAAAGGCATAAGAATTTGGAGAGCCAAGAAAAAGAGAATTATCATGATAAACAATAATATACAAGCCTGTGCTCCCGGTCAAAACGTCAAGGGTTCCAATGACAGAAAATGCACGCATAGTACCAACACAACATAGTAATGTTGGGAGTAAAAATAAACATAGTTATATAAATCGTATAATACGTTAGAATCAACTTCACCTTCGATATTTACTGTAATGCATTAAACACATTCCTACCTGTAAAAATCACGAAGCCCAAAGAATTCATCCTTTTTGACTCCTGTAGAGTTTCCTACTGTCTTTGGATATCGTAAAGCTCGCTGTAACCCTTTGCCAGTGGCTTGATAAGTGGAGCTACAAAGCTTTGTATGTGTTTATCAGTTGAACATATGCCCCTAAATACAAAATGAAAGTTAAGTCGCGGTAAACATTCCTAACACGCGGTAACTGCGCGTCAATGACAATGCACGATTTCGGGAGTGTGCTAAGCCACGAAACAGCGAAACACCGAAACGCCGAAACACCAAAACACCGAAACAACTCTTTTTGTATTGGTTTACCTTCTTGGAGAACAGAGAATATCTCGCGCTTTTCTTTACGTTTATATACTCGGAAAGCTATAGCTAAATGGTTCTGTCAAATTTAATTGGAAAACAGCCCGGGCCGTTCTACTAGACTTTTTGTTAAGCTTGCAATTAACTTCAGTAACGTTCGATCATATAAGTGAATTGTCGTCGTTTTGTTTTGGGCTCGTTGCATGTAACTTTCACCGCTTCTTTTGTGGCTATAGAAATATATCTGTAAAATCATGAATGAATGAATGAATGAATGAATGAATGAATGAATGAATGAATGAATGAATGAATGAATGAATGAATGAATGAATGAATGAATGAATGAATGAATGAATGAATGAATGAATGAATGAATGAATGAATGAATGAATGAATGAATGAATGAATGAATGAATGAATGAATGAATGAATGAATGAATGAATGAATGAATGAATGAATGAATGAATGAATGAATGAATGAATGAATGAATGAATGAATGAATGAATGAATGAATGAATGAATGAATGAATGAATGAATAGTAATAGTAATAGTATATCTTTATTGCGCCTTACTCTCCAAAGGGAGGTATTGGTTTAGTTACAATAAAGGTTTGAACATTAACTAATACAAAGAATAAATGACAATTAATAAAATCTTAGACAATAAATTATACTAATTACCTTGATTATGAATTGTGAGGATCTCTTTCCTGTTTTGAAACATCAAATGAATGAATGAATGAATGAATGAATGAATGAATGAATGAATGAATGAATGAATGAGTTGTACACGATAAAAACGCTTTTTACTGTGGTGGATGTATATAATTTTTCTTCAGACATTCCATGCGTAATATAATTTTTCTTAGCGTGAAAGTCAACCGAAATTCCCAGAACATTCGCCGCGCACCAGACATCACAGCTTGCCCCATTCGTACCCAAGTGTGTAGTATTTGTCGAAGGTTTGAACACAAGGTTTGAATACAACCACACTACATGTATGTGGCAATCCTACATCTCCTCCCAAAAATGTAAGACAACAGGTGGGAGGAGAACAACAACAATAAATCAATAAAATCAATAAATCAATGTTGAAAGTTCAAAGTTCAAAGTTCAATAATGTTCAATGTCTATAAATACAAACGTTCCGGTGGCTTCACAACTCTTCCTGAGCGAGTGGTCAAGGCATTAGGACATGGATGATGAGGAGACCTCGCAACAGGCGTGGTCCCTGGGGTAGCTGATGTCGATGGTCCTGGGTTTGGTTTTTGCGACGTCTGCGGTATTTTCAGTAGTGGTGGTGTCGTCTGAGGTGCCAGGATAGGATTGGTGATCGGAGTAGTTTCTGAAGGCAAGACATCTGTGGAATGTTCGGTCATAGGGTCTTTGGTCGTGACTACTAAGGCAGAACGGTTGCGTCGGAGTGTTCCCTTTTCCGTACTCACAAGATAAGATTTGGGTTGTTCTGTTTTCCCCAGAATATGGCCATGACGATCTTGGTCTCTTATCCATACATGGTCGCCAGGACGGAGTGTTGAAAGTCCCCGAGCTCTATGCCGCTTATCAAAGTTGAGCTGCTAGTTCAACCGATAAGAACTTTCTTTCTTTTCCACTGTCTGGCGTTCTTTGGCCTGTACATTAGGGTACAAATTGTTTGGATGGATAGGCAGCATGTGTTCGCAGGCGACGTCCCATTACTACGTAGTTCACTTGGCGAGAAGCCATTCTGTAGGGGGGTTGACCTGTAAGTCAGAAGAGCACTCATTATTTCTGAGCATGGACTTTGCTGCACGAACTGCTCGTTCAACTTCGCCGTTTGCTTGAGGACATATTGGTGAACTTGTGGTTTGCACGAAGCCATATTTGGTTGCAAACTGTCGGAAGGAACCTGCACTGCATTGGGGGCCGTTGTCAGACATTAGGTCTGGAATGCCGTGGATGGCGAAGAGTTCCTTGAGTGCTTGTATAACACCTCTGGATGTTTCGTTGCGGAGTTCCTATATTTCAAACCACCTGGAGTAATAGTCCACGACGATGGGGTAGACTTTCCCTTTTAACTCGTACAGGTCAGTCGCAATTCTTTCCCATGGGCGAGACGGAAGGAGGCTGACATAAGTGGTTCTCTGGGCGTTGGTTGATCGATGGCAAAGGTGACACACTGGGTAACCAGGTCCTCTATTTGCTTTGAGATTCCCGGCCACCAAACCGATGTGCGAGCTCTCGATCGGCACCTAGTGATTTCCAAGTGACCGATGTGAATGCAGTTAAGGATCTGTAGTCTCATACTCATCGGGATCACGATGCGGTCATCATACCGGAGTAGATCATCCACGATGGCAAGGTGGCTTCTGCCTTCCCAGTATGGACGTTGGAAAATCCCCGGCGCAGAGCTGATGCCAAATGGTAGTCTGTTAAAACAGTATCGTACAAACGGTGTCATGAAGGTTGTAAGTAGTCTGGACTCCTCATCTAGGGGTATCTGCCAGAATCCACTATTGGCATCGAGTTTTGAGAATATCTTACTGTTTCCTAGCTTGGCGAGGTTCTCGTCGACTGAAGAAATTGGGTGAACTTCCCGCTGGACGGCTTTGTTTAGCTGAGTCAGGTCGACATAGATTCGTACTTTTCCATTGGGCTTGAGAACTGGGACAATACCTGCACACCATTCGGTTGGAGCTGTTACAGGAGAGATGACTCCTTGTTCAAGCATTGTCTCTATCTGACTTTTCACTTTTGGTAGCAAGGGATGAGGGATTTTTCTCGGATTGTAGAGGCAAAATGGCTTAGCATCAATGCAAAGTGTTATGTGGCATTCGAATTCAGTTTTTAGCCGGCCAAGACCAGTGAAGAGTGGCGGGAACTCTGCTTTAAAATCTGTTGGCCCAGAGTTCACCTCTTCTACATCTTGCTCGGCACGCATTATGAGCCCCAGTTCAACACATGCTTTCCTGCTGAGCAGTGAACATTTTTGATTGTGGTTTGTCTGTATTTCAAGGTTGCATGGAACCAACCTTTAACCGGGAGTCGGATGCCTCCAGGGCCACGAAGGATCTGGGATGTCTCAGTTAATTCAACGTCTTGCAGCCATTGGACGCTATCACTAAGAACTGTTACTGCTGCTCCGGAGTCGAGTTTGAAGAGATTGTTATGGCCGTTTACCCCTATCTGGGCGGTCCAATAATTCTTGGAGTCACTATCGATTTCACCAAGGAAGAGTATTTCCTTGTAGGACTTTCATATCGGTTAGACTTCATTTATTAAAGCGAGATTACGGCAAAAGAATATTACACAACTTTCCATTACCTTGTTTCAAGTGGTCGCATACCAGAGGCGATAAGTATTAGTTAATTTCAAACCACCAGCCATAAAAGTGGCTTTCTTAGCTTAGTATTTTCCATTTTTTGTGTGATTTTGGTTGTACCTGTCCTTTTAATTTTTTTTCTTTTGTTATATTTGTCTTTATCTGATCGTGTGTTATTGTAATGTGAAACAACATAAGCTCTCTAGATGGGCATCTGCTCTTAGAGCAAATGTTGAGACGAAAAATTGTTTAAATTAAAAAAAATAATAATAAAAGTGGTCGCGGTCTGCTACGAGAGGTGGTCGCTTACAAGACGTTGACCGACTTTAGTGACTGGGAAAATGTTGGTATTTTGGAAAAGTCGTCGCTTCCGAGAGGCGTTCGACCATAACAAACTTTAGACAGCGTTTAAGAAAGCCGTGGTCTAAACCGGATCTAATCCACTAGCCACACTTGTTACACCATGTCTAAAGGCAGTCTACGTGAGCTGCAACTCATCCACGTTGTACAAAGAACAGTAAGCGGACACCCTCGGGAAACAGAAAAAAGAGTGTCTGCAACTGGAGCTGGCCGCTTATGAGAATGTGTAAATACAGAGTTTGTATGAGCTAGATTTTGACAAGGTGGCCGTAAGTAGAGTTGTCCGATTATGAAAGTGTCCACCGCTTAGCGGAGAGTCGCGCACTGTTTTGGCAAATCCTGATAAGGTAATGAACATCCGTACGTTACGCGGACCTATTTTTTTATTTGGAGTATCGCGAGCTCATGTTTCCTGACGTTTGTTCGTCACGCAACGCTTTTCCCAAATAACTTGATGGGGACTACTGTTTCACGTGATCGCACACAGCTTTAGCTTTCTATCGGAAATTATATCAACAAAATATAACCATTAAAAAAAAATAGCTCTTTCGGTGTTTCGCTAACAAAAATAAGAAAAAGATAGCTGTTTCGCTGTTTCGGTGTTTCGTTTCGGTGTTTCGCTGTTTCGGTGTTTCGCTTCGCTGTTTCGTGGTTTAGCACAGTCCGTAAACTATAATAGCCATAAATGTTCTTCCGCGCTCTTCATTATTTGTGGCATTACTGGAGTTCGTGGACATGCGATGGACTAGAATCCCATGCAGGGGAGAAGCGACACTCCTGGTCGCTTCATGCTATGGTAACTGGAGTTACGCGCCGGTCTGATAAGCCTTTAGGCTTGTATACAGACTTTAACCTAACTGTAGTTTAGGCCAAGTAAGTACATGCCTTTTTGCTCAATAGCAAAATTTACCTTCCTAATTAATTGACCTGCATGCAATTCAGACCCTCTGGGAACATGTAAATTATAAATAGATTGTTTCTCTGAAAGTCTCAGCTTAAGATGAACCTTACATTGCACTTTCCACCAGTTCCCTTTTATCTGGCAGACCACGTGACAACATGATACCACGGTTCATTTTGGCAGGGTCCAGAGCCCAGTTAGAAATTCCAATAAAAGCCACTCTTTCTGGGATTTGCTCTTCCACTTTAATGATGTCGTCAGTTGAGTTCACTCCGTCCTCAAGCAGTGGATGAAGAGTTTTTAGGGGCATCTGAGGTGAGTCTTCAGCAAGGCCAGCCTCATCTAACACCACAATGGACACATACTTGTCAGGTTTTTTGCCTTTCTGTAGTTTTTCTGCACTGGCGAAAGGTTGCCATGATCCCTTCTGCAGTTGAGAGAGGACTGCATTGGTACGACACCATGTGAACCTGGTCAAAGGTAGAATCAGTATCAATGTATATTACTTTTAATTAGTCATTGTACGAATTGGTTAAGTTGGTCTTACGTATTAATTACTATTTTAAACGACACTATGGTAACACTTCGGGATGACTGCAATTGCAAGCTTGGCGCTAAACAAGAGGTTTCCTTTCCTGCACCTAAGAACCTTGGCTTTCCTCACAAACAATGGTTCTCCAGCTGATCTCTACACCAACTTTGTTTTAGAAGGAAACCCTATTACTACACTTTAATTACTCCTATACCTGCTTAAACTTCTTGAAGAGTTCAGATCTCGAGGCATCGCCTTCCATGTTGTGAGCTACAACAGTCTTGGCCAGGGATTTGGAGCTGCCTGGTTTACCAACAACAAACAATGGTATCCTGAGCTCAATACACACCACCATCATGAATACGTTCTCACTCAAGGCTGTATTGCGAGCAATGTTATCTCCTAATACCATTTTATTCAGTACTGCTTTCTGGCATCTTGTGATAAAAAGAAAGAATATAGAGCATAAAAAGTTACGAAGACTACAACAAAAATAATAATTCCTCGCGTAGCGGGGTTTATAATTCTGTCCCCCAAGCCGGCTCACGTGAGAGCAATTCTCGTGTGGCCTTTACGGTCATAAATATTTGTTTGTTTGTTTGTTTGTGGTGTTGGGTGATGACATGACGTCACACGGCGCGCTCGTGGCCTAATGGTTTAAGGCGCTAACTTTTAAATCTGATCTTCGGGATTGAGGGCGTGAGTTCAAATCCTACATGGTCCTTCTTTTTTTTTTGGGTTCAAATCCAGGTCGTTCTTTTTTTAATCCCCTTTTCTTTGCTTAATATCATTGACTTCGACGTAATCTTTGTACACGTAAATGTAGAAACAGGAACGGCTGCTGAAGAATAACAATTTTTACTCCAAGTTTGTTTATCGAACAAATTTATATACGGGTCATTTGTGAAAAAAAAACCGGCTTTATTAAATCCATTATCAACAACAGGAAAAGGAAAGACGACTCAGGAATTTCTCAAAGTACGATCAACATATGGCTTAGTTTTCATTGTAGACGTGAAGACTTGTGTCTGAAAATAATTCGCCGATCCGATATTGCGAAGAAGATTTTACCTACAAAAGCGAGGTGGTTTCAGATCATTCGGACGGAAAAGTGGGGAAAACAGTACAAGAGCGCTACAATTTATTACAGATATCGAGAGACGAACGAACTCCAATCGAAACCAAAATCCGGTGGCATAGCAAAAACACGGCGTTAATTCGTCCGGCGATTCTCAGAAACCTTGCAGCGATTCTTGGAAACCTGAGCTTGGAAATCAAATCGCGTGTCCGTTACTAGGCAACAAAAGCTTCGCGAGGACCTGCGAGTCACGTATTACTAGTAAATGTGCCACTGTTTAACAGTGTACTGTATACACTGTGCCATATAAATTATTTTCTCAAAATTACAGTAGAACCCTGCATTATGGACACCTGCTTAATACGGACAACTTGTCAGCACCTAGTGAATACGGACACTTTCTGTGGTCCTTTCGGTAACGGTATTAACGGGGTTTCACTGTACCTAGTAATTTCCTTCAGAATACGTTGATGTCCACCAGGTAGCTTGCATGGGTTGGAAAAGCTTAGAGCAACAGCACGACGATATGGTTTTCTGTCCTGAAGGCGTGCCTGATAACATACTCCAAGGGAGAGCACAAGAGCTCGTGTAACATCGTCAATATGCTATATTAGAAAGGTAAAGAACAGTATTGCGTTACATGTACATCTGTTTTGCATCTGAAGTTGTTAAATGCAGTTTACAATCTTTGTGAACCTTAAAATTCAAAGCCTGTTTGTTTCAGGTTCTTTTCATCTCCGGAACCTGTTATGAACACCACTTTTGCCACAGCAAACGTAAACGAAACATTTAAGAGGCTTGACATTTGAACACTTGTAGTTTCTTTACAGTGACCTTACACATATACCTTGGTATAGTCACGTGATTTTGGTTATTATAATATAATGTTCAGTGCCTAGTTTTCACAATCCTAAGTTTGGCTTGGCCAGTATTTTACGCCATGTGTGAATAAGCCTGTTTTTGTTTTTTTTCAAAATATATTCACTGAAGTCAGTGGACTGTACAATGGTAATAAAAATTAATAGCAATGTATTATAATTTCAACTTGAGTCAAAATCAGAATTACCTTATCCAATTCATCCTTCTCTCCAGCGGCATCGTCATCATCAATGTGATCATCATCGTCAGCATCATCACTTTCCTCATCCTGATTATCCAACTTTTCATCCATTAGAGGATTGAGAGTATCCCGATGATTGTAAAACCAAACCATCACATTCATTGCACGTTCCACATCTCGAAGGCTGACAAAGCTACACTCGTCCTGTCAGTTCAGAGTAATTATCTGAGTCACTTTTGTTGAAGCACAATAACAATTTACAACGCTATGCAAGTACATTTTATTCGGGGCAAACAAAGGTCACTTTTTAGATCTGATAAATCATCAGTTACATATTCAAGAATAAAAATTACGTAAATGATTTCTGAGTCTTCAGTTAAATCCACAAGGTTTCTGAAATTGAAAAAACTTACCTTTCAAATATACATTTTTGTTTTGCCTACCTAGTTCATCTGCCTGGGCTTTTTTTTCGTTCGTGAGACTGGGGGAGGGCAGATAGTGCCCCCCCCCCCCCCCCCCATGTATCTCGAAACGTATTGACGCTATGAAAATGAAACTTACATGGTGTGTAAAGCATCCGAAAATCTTTATTTTAATGGCAGTCACGTGTCAATTATGACGTCATGCACGCCATAATGACGTCATACATGAAAAAAAAATCCGCCATCTTAGATCCTAAATCTTGGATTTCTCAATTGTTCACAAATGTCAGAAAATCTCCAAATTTGTTTTGAAAAAATCAAGAAAAATATAAAGATGCTAAAACGGCCAGGATTTTGGAAGGATTTCATCGTAAAAAGCAAAAATTTTATGAAAACTGAAAATTAAGCTAAAAAAAACAACAAATTTCTGATATAAAACAAATTTCTGATATAAAAATGACTTATGTGGTATATAACATGTTTATCTTAGTGACAATCACAAATCAATTATGATATCATATCATATCACGCCAAAATAACGTCATACATCAAAAAATGTCCGCCATCTTGGATCCGCCATCTTGGATTTTTCAATTGTTCAGAAATGTCAGAAAATCACCAAATTTGATTTTAAAACATCGAAAACAATATAAGGATGCAAAAATTGCAAAGATTTTGGAAGAAACTATTCGTAGAAAGCGGAAATCTGAACATTAAGCTGAAAATACCAAATTTGGCTAAAACGGCCTGTGAAAACTTGGTTGCCATGGAAACATCAAGTCACGTGATCAAAAAATTGACAAACCATAATGTTCCTAGATAATGTTTAGGAAAAGTCATAAAGTGTGGCTATGATTACTTGAATGCTCTTTAAGTACGATACATTTGAAGTCATCGCGGGGACTTTCTGCCCCCCCCCCCCCCCCCCAGGCAGAATAGGGTTAATACGGGTGTCCCAAAGCAAGCCAGGAATCATTATTTCGCCGTGATTGTATAGTTTTTCAGCAAGCCTTTTACCCATGCAACAGTCTAATAATCGATTGAGTCATTGAGTGTTTCATAAATAATATCTGAAGCCTTCTGGTTAATAAAAGGCATTATATCAGGGTTGTCAGAAAGTTTGAAAATAGATAGCTGCGCCAAAGTCGTAAGCTTCTAGGAGTGTCTGGGGGCATTCCCCCAGAAAGCGTTGAAATATAATTACTCAATTATACATACGTACTTAAAAAATTAATGTACGTGCTTTAGATTTTCTATGTAATCAGCAATGAGGAGGGTCCTATGGGGTATATATAATTCGTTTATGCATTGAGCCTATCAGTAACATCTTTTTTTCAGTCATTATCAGTGTAGGTGGTTTTGCACATAAACATTTGAAAATTAATTTGATTACTTCTTTGCCCTGCCATTTTGTTGTTTTGTTTCGTTGTTAAAGGATTTTATAGTACATTGTTCATGAACATGTACATTTACAATCGCGAATGCAGTAGTCTACCAATTGTGCAATTCTCAGTGGGAATACATCACAGCTTCTTAAAATGTAACCTGGTGACCTCGATAGTTTAGTGGTACTAGCTAAGTTTCAGTTAACGTCTAGTTTGCATCTTCAGTTATACCTTGACTAACCACTCCTAGACAGCAAACAGAGCTACGCGCAAGAGCTGTTTTACAATTTTACAACTGACTGTTACTAAAAGTTTGCCCAGCTTAACTTACCGTCTGGTCCCTCATGTAACGCTGCGAAACTGTGAGCACTGCTGTCAGAGCTTTGACCAATGGTACTTTTCCTGGAATTTTCTTTTCCTGTAAAACCTTGTTAAAAGAAGTAGAATTTAAAAAAGTATCAATTATTCAGTTATGATTTTACCAATCATTCCAAAGGTTAGTCAGTATTTTCTAAGGGCCTATTTGCATGGATAAAAGTTGTCCCTGGTAGGAGGGTTACCCTCTATACCGAGCCACCCTGGGCGAGGGAACATTTCATACATTTATTTTTAAATAGCAGCGAACCGTTTAAATGAGAAATCGCAAAGTTAGCTCGGGGGGGGGGGGGATCAGGGTGACCCTGGGTAGAGGGTCACTCGCTTTGAAGGTCGGGTGACCCTGGGGGGCGAGCCAATTTGAATAAAAACTTTGGCTGTTTGTGTGACTCGACTACCAGGGACAAGTGTCGGGACAAGTCCAGATCATGCGCAAACCCGAGAGGGCCAGGATTTGCCTCGGTCAGCAGGAACAACTTTTTTTCAAATAAACGCTCTGAAAAAGATGGCTCGGGGAGGAGGGTAATCCTCCTACCAGGTATATCGTTTCTCCATGTAAATAGGTCCTAAGAGACCCCCAATTAAATAAAGGAAAACAGCGCCCTGATTAAATTACTAGATAATGTCTATGTGTTGTTCTGGACTATTATTTAGTAATGTGAACTAAACTGTCAATGTGGACGCAACTTTCAAGTTTAAATATTCTAAGATGTTTGACACTATGTTAGTGCTCAGCTCTAGGACAAACCAATATCGAACTATGAGCAAAAACCTTCAAACTGGATCTTGGACAAAACCTTAAGCCATGTTTGCAAATTAAGAGAAAATGAAACTACATTATCATATAGTGTAGATTTCGTAGTGGTGTAAATGTATATTATAAAGTAAATGGACCCAAATGTGCTTATAAGTTATAGCCAGATAAAAATGTTCTGAATATGTGTAGCGGGTGAAAATCAACTCGCTTTCAATTAAGAACTAACTGTCATTTGGTAAAATATCACACTCTTAAACTACGACAAGATACTGATTACGTTAACTTACAAATTTGCTGACAATTTGACGTATGTACAGCTCCTCGATTTCAGGTTTCAACTGGCCAAAGTCCCAGACCAATGAACGCATGCTTGCTGGGAGTGCATGAACTCTGTAAACCAGGTGTCGAAGAGGAATGTGACCTAATGGATTATATAAACCATCATTATATACAAAAGATCAACAAAATGAGAGAAATGCAAAAAAAATAAAACTCGCAGCTATTGTTACATGCATGTTGATACAGTACTTTCCCCGTTCATTCCCTATATATATTTAACAATTAGGTTATGAGCTCAATATTTCTATGCTGTGATAGTTGATGAGGCCGCAGGCCGCCATTTAATAGTTCACCACTAAATTGTCTGCGATTCTGATTGGCTTAAATCGATCACGTTACGTGATAATGTTCATCCGCGGAGAGGCACTGTCAGGCGATAGTGTCGGCCCAAAAAACCCAGATGGATAGTGACCACTATGCACTCGTCATTGACCAATCAGAATCTAGAAATTTTATTGAGTAAAAAAAGCCGATATCAAACTCATGCATGACGTACCAAGACGATCATGTGTCTCCAGCGTTGTAACATGGTAACCCAAGCCGGCTGACTCCAGCTTATGAATCATGTCTTCTGTATGTCTATAAAAGCAACGATAAATATTTGTTATGAGTGGACCAACGATCAAGTTATAACACTAGATATCTGGACATGAGCCTTGCGCTTACTTTCTGTAAGGGTTGCATGCTGCAATGAACTGTAATCTTTTGAGCCCTTCTCCTATCTTTCTGCCATTGACTCTGCGATCCACCATAACCTCTTTGATCATTCCAAAAGCATCAGTTGTGTTAGCCTCGTCAAAGAACAACACTGTATCGATGTTCAACTTTTCATTCGTTCGAGCCATTTTCTCAGCCTGCTTCACTTTCTTCTCGATGTCTTCGTAGGTTGTTCCTCCATGAACCTGTTAACGATGATGTCTAGACCATAAGAGCTGGCTTTAATTTCTAGAAAAGGCTTGTCTAGAATATTAAAAAAACTTCGCTATCCGGACGGTCTAATCTGCAGGTGTAGGTGCAGGTACATGTGTGACGTCATTGTTAGGTCGCATATTGATATGTCTTACGTATTCGTTTATCATTGGTGAGAGTATTTTTGACCACGCCACTATCACTTTAATGTATTTGCGATCATGTAAAAACATTCATAATATTCCCGATGGCTTCTGATGACCTCCTATTATTACAAACCAGTTTCTAATCAATCGATAGATCGATCGATCGATCGATCAATTCATCCATGATCGATCAATCGATCGATTGATTAGAAGAAACTGGTTCTCCTGTGGGATATACCAGAAAACAAATAGCAAAATGATAAGTAACGTTGTGTGGAATAGCAAAAAATAAAGAGAGAAAATTAAAAGGGAAATTCAGTAAAGTGGCAAGTAAATGATCTTATCAATACAGAAAATCAAATCAATGGCTTAACAGCTAATAACATGAATAAAGCTCTAAAGTGTTTTTGTACCTTCATTAGCAGCATGTTCTTTGGCCCTCCAGGTCCAGATTGTAACCCACACATGTACCGAATAAGGCATGTCTTACCACAGCCAGTCTCACCCATGATGATCACAGGGATACCACACCTTGGGACAAATACAATCAGTTCAACCACGTTTAGGGATCAATAATCCGAAAATAACTCCATTAAAGCAGTCTTTATAATGTATCAACAAAATCGCCCTTTCTCTCGTCTAAATCATTGTTAGTATTCTCTCAAAATTCACGAAAATTAGGTCATCTTACCTAAAGCGCATGTGGATAGCCAACATTTTCTTCAAGTTGTCCGTGGTGAGTTCATAAGAAGCATCTGGGTCATTAAAACTCCCCTCGACACCCATTACTCCACAAATCTTCTTAATTTTCTCTTCCCTATACACAGAATGAAAAATATTTTTTTTCTAAACATTGTGAATTTTGTTTGCAATTAGATAATGTCCAAAAAGACAAACTGCGTGCAAAATGGTTTCTATATAATTATGCACATATTCTTTAAAAAATAGTGAACCTTTTGGAGGAAACTAGCCCCAAAAAATGAGAATTATTTTAGTGTACCAGCTTGATAAAAAATATAATGTATCACCAAATCGCTGTTATACTTACTTGCTCCATGATTCATAGTTAGTTTCAAAGTCAACCCGTTGAACAGCAAGACCAACACGCAAGCCACTTGACATCAAATTAGGTCGAATGATACAATGCCGGTCAGGGTCAATTAAATTGCCATTTTTGTCAATGTGGAAACCAACAAAAGTCATGGTATTGCGATCCTGGTTGAAGAATATGTAAGGATGTGAACTGTGGAAAAACAATCGGTTTCTCAGAATTTTCAGAATACATTACAGTTGATACATAAATGAATTTTGGTATATCATAGCATATCATTCTTCCTGTGGGCCGGTTACGGTAGGGTAAAGTCGCACTTGGCACTGGCCCATCGGCTGCCAGTGCTGGTTTCCGTAGAATGAAACCGACTGGGAGGATATATGTTTCTACTCCCCCTGGGTGGGATGCTAGTCCAACGCCAGGTTACCCCTGCATCTTTTCAGATTGCCTAGAAGTTCGTAGATAGTCATGTATACTCCTATTCCTGGGTGGAGATAGGCGCTGTGTGAATTATTGTCTTGCCCAATAACACAAATAACCACAATGTCACCGGCCAGCGCTCGATCCCGGACAGCTGCTGGAGTCCAACGCGCTAACCATTTGGCTACCATGTCTCCAATCCTGTAAGTTAGATGCTTATTCTCTTAAGGTTACATATTTCTTTGCAGTGAAGGGTACCATCGCCAGTTAACACGTTTTTGGTAACTGTTGGAATATTTTAGTTCCTTTTGACAAGATTGTGATTGGTCAAAGGGAAAAGAACCCTTCAGAACGTAGTCATGTCAGTATGGCATATATTGAAGCAAAGTTAGTCTGAAGAACATTATCACATACCTAGTTTCCCAGTGCCTCCTGAGACTTAATTGTGCAAGTTCAGGTGCTGTTGCTCCCTTATTGCCACTGCTAGCATCCCCATCATCGTCAACACGAGTGTCGGTGGTTTTCTCACAGGAATCAAGGGATGGTGTAGCAAAGTCCTTCAAAGGTTTTAGTTGGTAGAAAATAATATTTTCAGCAAGTGAAAAACCAGCTAAATTATTATGTCATAGGGTAGGATTTTATGTGGTGCAGCTATATTATTCCACACTTCTACAATTTATGCATATAAAATATATATATAATTATATATATAGCTTTTATTTTAGCTATAAAAGGGGCAAAATGATATACATGTAGATTGGCCGGAAATGGTCGATCGATCGATTGAGTGATTGATTGATTGATTGATTGATTGATTGATTGATTGATTGATTGATTGATTGATTGATTGATTGATTGATTAAGAACCCTTACCCTTGACATCAAGATCATAAACTGAACCACAAAGCTTCTAAAACCCTTGAGAGTGTCCCTTACAAACTCTGTCTTACAGAATGAACTTTTCTCGCAGGCTTGGAGTTGAGAGTCGAGAAAATTCACAAAGTGTTGTAACTCAGCCCACGAAGGATCCTCAATACCACAATTTCTGTGGGAAAAAATAAATAAATATTCACAATAAGTGATAAGTGAGAAGGTTCTTTAAGGAAAATTTTAAATCAGTCCGTTAAATCTGATATGCACATATGAACAAAGGCTAATAAGGGACTGTGCAATAATTATCAGGAGGGGGGGTAGTAAAATGGGCTTCATGTAGGACAATATTAGGTAATACCCCACCCCCCTCCTAAAGGAGTGAATTTAGTTATTTCACCCCCTCTAATCAGTCAGAAATTATGTACGATTGCTCAAAATTGCTCAACAATTTCTCCAAAAATGAAGAAAGTTGCTTTTTTAGTTTTTATTTAAATTAAAAAAAAATACATATATTATTTTTATGCCCACAACAATTTGAGAATTTCTTATTCAATTATTAATTTGTTACCTTATAGAAAATTGTTTGAAGACTTATAACACAGGGTACAGAGGAGTTCAATTTGATCGTGTAAAATTTGATCGGGCCACTGTTCTCTTTGAAGTAACGTCGCCGTATTGCGTTACGTTAAATATATACCGCAGGCCAAATTACTGTGGGCTCGGAAGATTGCGAAGGCCGTCTTACACTGATAGAATACGGAAAGGGAAGAAACCGATTTAGGCTTATTTTTTCGAATCCCTGTAACTCAGACGAAATTAAATAAAAAGGCTTCATTTTAAATATCTGATCTAGAATTTCTATATTCTAATCAAATATCGCAAGAAGTCCGACGAAAAATTCGGCTAACCTACATTTTCAGCGACCGAAATTTACGGCTTCAACGCATCGCTTTCGTACAATGTGCACCGCAACGTCTGGTGACGGAAATGACGTGCTAATCGTGACCGTCGCGTTGGAAACGTCAAACGCACGCGAGTATACCGCCTTTTGAATTTGATGCACGCCAGACATCAAACTAAAACGCGATTTTACTGAAGAAAAAAACGTATGATATGAAAAAATAATATCGAAAAACTTAATTATATTTACAACAGACATCCTAGCTCAAGAATTGAAGCGATCTAGCAGGTTTTCGGCAAACCGTAACAGTCACGTTTTTGTCAATAGGTGTCAAAGTTACTGCGGTCAAAACAAAAGCTGTTATAGTTAGTGGGAAGCGTTGCGTAACGACACAAATAACGGCTGCGAAGGAAACTAATTTCGGATACTTGCAAATCGAAATTTTCTTTCTCCGGACAGTAGACTAGTTATGGTAGTCAACTAGAATGGCTTTCATTGTCGTGAAGGATTGATGATCTCTTCCATGCACCAAAATAAATCAAATACACGTTTGAATTTCCGGTCATTGTCCACTTCCGTCACCAGATGATGCGGTACACATCTAACGCGTCACGTGGTACAAGTTTCTTCCCTTTTCCTTTCTTTTCTCTCGGCACTTCGTGCCTCGTTGTCGGCACTTCGTGCCTTATTCGGAAAGCTTCGCTTTCCGAAGATAATTTGCGCCCGCGAGCCAGTGTTTGCGGCTTACGACATAAACAGACATTGCGGACGAATATCGATCAGGCGATCGAAAGGATATGGCAAATAGGAAAACATAAAACGGTTGAAATTGGATTCAGGATTTTATTGCACAAACAAGGATTTAGTTTACAAGGTAAAGACGTTAAAAGCGAGTTTTGTACGATCAAATTGAACTCCTCTGGACCCTGTGCTTATAATCACAAAGTTTTCCTTTTACAGTCGAACCTCCACTAACGGCCACCTTTCTAACGGCAACCTTTCTACAACGGCCAGGATTTTTCGTCCCGAACGTGCGCCGATTACACTTTACTCTTATTGAAACCTCCCTAAAACGCCCACCTCTCTACAACGGCCAGATAATTCTGCACCAGGGTGGCCGTTGCGGAGATGTTCAACTGTATCTACGTGTAACAGCCCTCCGAAATGTTGGAAATTAAGTCTTAATTGAAAAATTGCATAATAAAACGCCAAACTTATTTTGAAGCGTTCATGGATATTGTGACATGCATAATTGGCATGTTATACTACAAATGAGGCTTGCATTGCGCACAACGGCCACCCTGGTGCAGAATTATCTGGCCGTTGTAGAGAGGTGGCCGTTGTAGTGGGGTTTCAATAAGAGTAAAGTGTATGGATCGGCGCACGGTTGGGAAGAAAAATCCTGGCTGTTGTAGAGAGGAAGCCTTTAGTAGAGGTTCGACTGTATTTCATTTGTGATCAGCAATAATACATCAGAACACGCCCTTTGTTCCACTTTTAAGAACCTTAGAGATTAAGTCAGTCAATCATGCAGAACGATTAATTAAAGAAGTCTTCACCTGGTGAGTGTCTCTATACACTCGATATGGTTACCCATCACTGCATCTGGTATGGAGCTAAAATATTCCAGTGTGTTGCCAGCTGGTTGCCGTAGGTATTGGAATACACGCTGAACACAAGAGCTTTGGAATATACCATTGTCAAACAGAGGGCTGAGACTGTTGCCAGCTGCATAAAAATCCAGATACAGAAAATGTTATTTAGATCTACATTTCCTAGCCTGAATTCCAGCCGTCTCCACTGTCGCTTACCCCGAAAAGACGTCCGAATCAATTAGCCGCTAGTGCCGTCCGGTGACGTCACTACCCGAAAACCGGGACAGTGATTTTTATTGGTTGATTTTAAAACATTCGCATACTTATGTCTAAATGACTAATGTCTAATCACCGGATCGCACGCTTGCATGCGTTCAAAATTTCTAAAAATTATTTCCTAATCAGGAAAATGAACTTTATCAGTTCTTTTCTTCAAAACCATACCCAGAAATTTGGGTCAAAATGGCGGCCGCGCAAGCGCAATAAGGCCACAATGGCGGCAAAATCGTATAAGAAAATGTATGAAGATATGAATTGTTTTTAAAATATAATAATTATGAGCTTGCAGCTCATCAGTTCACGATTCGAAATGAGTTAGGCACTGTGGAATCTACTCATCTCACTAAAAAATGGACACACAAATACAGGTTTACTTACTTCCAGAGGTGATCACTTTCATCCGGTTTGCCAGATATCCATATCTCCATACATTCTCTTAAAATCTTGCCGAAGTCATGCCAAATAATCGTCGATTATAAGATGAACCCTTTAATGAAGGCAAGGTTCACGAATCGATATGCTTTCAGTGAAGTTCGATGTGTCCAAATCCGCCGTAAAAGGAAGGATTTTTGCCCTGCAAGATCTTTCCAAATGCACAGATAATTCCTTCATTTTCCCGTCTGTAGTCCAGCGAACGAACGCCATATTTGAGTGACTCATTTTGGAAGGAAAACTCAAAAAAAATTTCTTCGCATCGCGTCGCCATTTTGTTTGTTATTTATTGTCGTGATGTTTCACGGGATATAAACTAGTATCCAGGCCCCCTAATTACTAGGCCAGGCTTGGTTTCATGCAAGTAAAAAAGCGTTTGTTGATGGCCGCCATTTTGAAAATGAGATGCCGCTGACAATTAATCACGGGCGCAAAATGTCCGCGATTTCTGGAAATGCTATGGCTTTTTAAAGTTACCTAAGATATTTCCGCTTTATACGAATGGTTTCCTCCAAAATCTTTGCAATTTTTGCATCCTTATATTGTTTTCGATGTTTTCAAATCAAATTTGGTGATTTTCTGACATTTCTGAACAATTGAAAAAATCCAAGATGGCGGATCCAAGATGGCAGACATTTTTAAAGTATGACGCACGGTGGGCACAGAGTGACCCTAAAACGCCGACCTTCATTCAATTCTTCAGGTTTTGATGCAGGCTACCTGACATTTTACAATAATATATAACTCGACATTCTAACAAATCGTATGTTTTTTGTTTTTCAAATTTCGAAATGTTACTAAAAATAGCTCAAAATGGCGGAAAATGCAAACTTCAATACACCATAACTTTTGATTGGGTCAACATATTTCAGATATTTTTCAGTTTCAGCATTCTTGTGGCATGTTCTTTCAGAAACTGTCATCAAATGTTCCATAATATTTAAAAAAAAATTGGCGCCAATTTGAGCTATTTTTAGTAACATTTCGAAATTTGAAAAACAAAAAACATACGATTTGTTAGAATGTCGAGTTCTATGTTATTGTAAAATTTCAGGTAGCCTGCATCAAAACGTGAAGAATAGAATGAAGGTCGGCGTTTTAGGGTCACTCTGTGCCCACCGTGACGTTATTTTGGCGTGATATGACATCATAACTGATTTGTGATTGTCACTAAAATAAACATGTTTGAATGCTTTATACACCACATAAGTTTCATTTTTATAGCAGAAATACTTTTCGAGATACAGATCGTTTTACTCAAATTTGTTGTTTTTTTTTAGCTTAATTTTCAGTTAATTTTCAGTTCCAAGTTTTTTTTAATGTATGACGTCATTATGGCGTGTATGGCGTCATATTTGACACGTGACTGCCACTAAAATAAAGATTTTCGGAAGCTTTACACAACATGTAAGTTTCATTTTCATAGCGTCAATACTTTTCGGGATACATAGGGTGGGCACTATCTGCACCCTCCCCCCCCCCCCCCCCCGGCTCACGAACGAAAAAAAAGCCCAGTCAGAATAGGGTTAAGCAGGTTAATTTAAGAACTTGTTAAGACCTGTTACTCGTGTCCACAGTCAAATATAATATTACAATAGTATTTCTTTCCTTGCTTGAATCCTTGGTTAAGTACCAAATGGTTTCTTTCAAATAAAAGCGACTGAAGCAATTGTTCAATGTTGTATGAAGATCGCTAAAGCAAATGTTTCGTCCAGAATATTGTATGCAGTTAACTATACGTTCCCACATTTCAGGTCAGCTACGATTAAAACAATTCTGTACTCTGTCACCGAGTGAAAATTTTGTTTTACACTGATACTGCACGCCGAATTAAGCGAAGGCAACATGACGTCCGGCCGAAAGGCATTAGCGGTCAATTTGTTTAGACGTCTCTCTCGGAAGTACACGACCGAGGAGACGGCTGAAATTCAGGCTACACATTTCCCTCCTGTAGGTCTGAACAAGGAAAGCACTGCCACTGATATTGTAATGTACAATACATTAGTGACAATCAGTATCAAACGAACTCACACATTACTTACGGTATATTACATCAGTGCGTTATAGGCGAGGACAACAGTGGCATAAGCATAAGAGTAGATGTAGTGGTAGTCGTAGTGGTAGTAACTCGCTAACTTTAACACGGTGTTTCCATACAGTTGCTTATAAAAACAGATCAAACACTAACTACGTAACAAGCCAACTACTAGTAACACAATCAATAACGTCAAAGTAATTAAACGAGTTCGCTTACACATGCTGTTCTTATGCTGCCTTTACTATAGCCTGCGAGCAGGCTCACAGAATAACGCGCGCGCGATCGGCGGGAGGGCGAGTCATTTTGTGAGCCTGCACGTAGGCTACCTTTACTAGGGAATTACCGTAACACAAGCAGTCACGCAGTGATTTCTAGTTAGGAAAACATAAAATGAATGAGTGTCTACTACTTATTCTTACGTTTATATCGCTTCTGTCCTCACTTGTGCTTATACTTACGCCACTGGTGAAAACCAGCCTTGCGACGTTTTCTCTAATATTGCTGAGATGATATGATTTTATTTTTCCTACCCATTGGAATTTCCCTCAGTTGAGACAATGTTTGCATTGGTGTTCCACAATGGATGGTGGGGAGCAGCCTGTAAAAGGGCTCTGCTATGACTTTCTTGGAGCTAACACGCTATGTAGTAAAAAAGCAGGTTATTATTACCTCAAGGTCTAAAAGTGTCATGTGTTGCGTGTCTGATTCACAAAGACGCTTACCTTGGAGATCGGTAGTCTTCTTTCAACATTTTCACTTGCGCTTTGAACTGGTCCTGAAGTTAGCTCAATCACATACAGATCAGAGGATCGCCGCCTCCATACTTGACCACTACTACTCTTTAGGACACCAAGGACCAGCAGATTGAACAGAAGCGTGTCAAGACCACCTGTTACCTGTAAAAACATCACCAGAGTTTGTCACTGTTGGAGAAAACAATAATAATAATAACAATAATCCATCCAAGCATAAAGAGAAAAAATATAAACAATTGATGCAAAGGAAACATTACAAAATAACAAATAGCAGATGCACAACAATAGCAGATGAGACAATAAAAAAAAGAATATTCAGAATCTTGAAGGCAAGGTCAAATATAACATAACATTTGGAATGATGAATACTAGTCCTACCGATGAATGTACATCAAGATGGAAAATTCGGGAAAGGGGCAAATCAGGCAAAACAATGTGAGGTAACAAGGACTGGGCAATGGCACATTGATCGACAAGAGGTCCATAAATTGGTACACTGATATAAATTGGTACATCGGCCTCCATGTCCTCCAGGTAGTCCTTCATCGCATCATTGTTTTTGTCACTGAGGCGAGAAACTGCCAAGCTCTTTCCAGATCCTGCCCTTTCAGATGACAGAACTCTTACAGCCAGCCTGTACAATGAATATATATAGTTAATTTGCTTAGAACGCTAAAACGAAACATGCCTTGTTTTTTGGTTTTTGTTTGGATCACTAAATTTATGTGCCAAATTTAGGGTTTGTGGCACACTATTGGTAAAATGACATATTAATATCGTTTTATTGAAATTGTCACTCCCTCTGCTGTGATTAATATTCTGCGTTCTTCTCGTCAACAAATTACTTTGTCTAGCATCAAGATATACATAACGACAAACCCACTAAGCCATTCAGCCTGAAGCCTCAGTGTAATCCTTTCCCGGTTAGAAATCAATCTTCTCTTAAAACGTCTATTTTAGGTGATGTAGGGTTATGCATGGATCCCTTTATCCCTTTATACGAAAACTTTCAATGCCAAAACCTCTGGAAATCATTGCAGTATTGGAGCCTGTTGCAATTTGTTCTGTGACATTAGTTAACTAATTTTAAAAAAGCTATATATTTTCATAGTTTTGTCATAGCAATTCAGACTTTCCTTGCCAATTGTTTCAATATATAAGTCTTAGCATAACCTGATATATGCAAACACGAGAAAATAGTTTGGGACAATTTGAAGTTGATGAAGACCCGAAATGCTGATGGTATATTATATACTACTTACCCCTCTTTGTCTAATGCAGCAGCACTGCGATCTCTGAACTTCCCCTGCTGTTTAGAGCATGACTTGAACTGAGTTTTCAGGTATTGCTTGATTTCCTTTGGTGATGCGCAAGGTGGAATAGTTCCAAGCCTATACTGATCAAAAGCTGCAGCCATGTGAGCTCTGTCTTCATTTTCAGAGTTACAGATAACCATAAGAGACAGCCCTGAAAGAGAAGCAACTGTCACTGAAAGAGACAAGTGGATACAGAAAAGAGACAACACTGTAAAATTAAAAGGCCTTAAAATTTCGACCCTGGTAGTTTCTGTGTTACCTCTGTGAAATATTTGAATAGAGGAATTAAATTTATGATAAAAGGTTAGATTAAAGTATGTTTACAAGCCTAGTGGCTTATCAGGCCGGCGCTTATAATTAATTCTAGTTTCCATATTAGGCTACTGCGCCTCCTACGGGCCGCCGACCGCCCCGCCTGCCCACCCACCATAAACAGTAACATACTAGTTTGGATAACAGGGAAGTAAACAATTAAATTAGTATAGATTACCATGATTTCGATTGTATTGAGATTCCTGCAGTAGAAATTCTAGAGTATCAGCAGCTTTCCTGGAAACACTGTAGTCAAGCAGGTCAACATTCGCTAAACAAAACAACCTGCCATCCTGGTCTCCCAGGGATCGTCGCCATAACAATTCAATCTATGATAAATCAATCAATCAATCAATCAATCAATCAATCAATCAATCAATCATTTTTTCAATCAATCCTTTATTTAAACACGTATCATCTAGGAGCTAAATAAGCTCGTTACAAAGTGAATTTGCGTGAAATTAATAAATAAAATTATATACTTATCACATACACATAAACTATCAAGATTAAGACGATAAAATACTATTCTACTAATTATTGATACTAAATTAAATATTAAAACGTTTTCTATATCGTGCCCTCCATGATAAAATATTACAAAATTACTAAAAATATCATTCGGACTAACGTTACCCTCCCCCCTCCCACTTCCCTCGCAAGATCGAATCAATATAAATTCATCAGGTTTTTCACCTTATTAATATTAAAACAGTTTAACAATCGCATAAGAGTGAAATGCCAAGTTAGAAGGATGAAATTCTCCAATCCTACCAGATTTTAACTCCCTCATAATTCGACCTAATATAATTTCCCATTGTTGCATTGTCATATATACTACTATTGTTATTTTTTGAGACTCAGTATAAGGTTATGAGACTTATACCCACCTCTTCTGCAGTTGTATCAGAGGTGCAGATCAAAACTTCTTCAGACGTGGGAAGAGACTGTGAGCTGTCATCCATGTATAAGGACAGTACAGTTCCAAAAATGTCATCTGTTTTCATGAAAAAATTAAAACAATATGCAAGGATATGAAATAATTCCCAATTTATAGCAATAAGTTATTTAAAAAAAAATAATGAATGATAAAGGGATGAGAAGAAATCAGGTCAGCTAATAGAAAAAAAAGAAGAATAAAAAGGGATTTGTGAATAATTAACAATTATCCTGCGAAATCGCGCAGAATATCGCCTGATACTCTTAACTTGGTTCTATATGGATTACAAATGGATTACAAAGTGCTAAAAAATACACAGTATGTTGCCTGTTAAAAGTTATACTTAAAACAGTATGTCAGAAAAAGTCAGGACTCAAAGAACCGAGCCATTTGCAGATTTTTAATCGTTGCTGTGAGAACCTATTCAAATGCAGCGCATGCGTACTTAATCAAAAAATTGAGACTGAATGCTTCGGTGGGGTTTTTCGGAAATGCGACTATTTCTTAATAACCAATCGCTAGAATTTCATGAAATTTGGCAGGAAAATACTTCAGAAGACATGTAAGTGGCCTATTGCAAGAAATTCTGAATTTAAACAGAGGAATTTTGAATTATTCTAGGACATAATGTAAAAACATTACACCACGAAAAATAAAAATTATGTAAGTTAAATCTTTATTACATCAGTGTTGAAATGTCAGACTTTTTCCGAGTTTATTAACACACAAACAATAAGAAAAATCCAACGACTGAATTTTTCTGATATCGAAAAAAACTCCATATTTTTAGTCGTTTTACAACGAGCTTGGTTGCCATGGTAACGGGAACATAGACTTGAGCAACGTGCGACAATTAAAACTCCAGACGCTTATCTTGAATCCTGCCAACTTTGAGCTCGTTAGCTGAAACTGTTTTGGACTTTGAAAGCGAATACAGCATAGATACTCAAAGTTTTGTTAAAACTGTGTTTCAGCCACTTCAGCCGACGAGGCGAAGGCTGCCCTAGTTAAGTTGGCTAAATCAGGCAATATTCCGCAAGATTGAGCAGGATAATTGTTTTATTATTCAACAATTGATAGCACAACTAAAAAAATACTCTTACACTTTTATTTCAAGAACTGACTTTGAACATTTTACCGCGCGCACACGAAATTACATATATATAAACAATAAGCCTCCATTTGGCAAGGAAATATGCTCGGATATTTGTCCGCGGGCGTTTATCTGTTCCGAGAAGCGAACAGTTTTCCTGAGAGCGAAGCTCGAGGAAAAACTGTGAGCTTCGAGGAACAGATCAAGGACAAATATCCGAGCATATTTTTTGAAGCCAATGGAGGCTATTGTAGTTTATTAATCCTTCAAATATTTTTTCCACAAGGCCAATCTCATCGGTTTTCCGTGGAATATCTTGGCCAAGCTGTTAAACATAAAAATAATTATGTTGGCGTCCAAAAATGTTTCTAGTCTGTTCAAAACTATCAGTTGAGACGAAAACTGAACTTGCGAACGTAAAACGTAAAACTTTGAAACTGGGATATCACTTGGGGAATATCATCGGATATTCCCCAGTTTTTGGCTTGCGTCACGTGACGTGTTTAGACAAATCGCGCGCGAGAAAAATATTTGATGAATTATAACGCAGGATATTGTTGAGTACGGCCAACATATATTGAGTGCAACCATGACCATATTTGGACAGTGTTACAATCTGTTGATAATAACTGCAAATAACTGAATAACTGCCAATATAATGAAACCACAAAGAGAGGATTGACCCTATCGTGTGTAAATAAAAGTGATTCTATTGAAATGTATTGCATTGCATTTAATGCATTAATGCATTACATTGTATTGCATTGCATTGCATTGCATTGCATAGCATTACATTTACATTGTATTGTATTGTATTATATTGTATAGTATTGTATTATATATCAATCGCATTGTATCGTTTTGTATTGTATTGCATTGCATTGCATTGTAATTGTATCGTTTTGTATTGCATTGGCCTTACATTGCATAGCATAGCATAGCCATAGTCATTGCATTGCATTGCATGGGCCTTTATCACAAGCCCGCCATGTTGGTAAAAACAATAACTTTTTTATTTCCGCCAAGGTGTCCGCCCCAAGCCCCGCATTCAGACGTTTCGCAACGAGGTTTACGCGGGGTTTCAGATGCGGAAACAAAGGTTTTAAATCTCTTGGGATTTAAGATGGCCCGCCGTGTGATTCAAGGTCCATTGCATTGTATTGCATTGTAACCAAGGGATGGAAGGATGGGAGGAAAGGGTGGGAAACAGGAAAGAAAAACTTATCTTGCTGATACTTTTGGAACAACCAAAAAGTTTGGTTTTTCCAAGCTTCAGGTATTTTGGGTAGCGCCTTTGGCCTTTTTTTGGAACCTTGCAATTAACAACAGCATTATCAGTTTTTAATACATTGTTTTATATCATGTTCTAAAAATTTAAAACCAACTTTACACGTTTGAAGCATGCGTATTTTCAAAGTGTGTCCGGTCATGTGGTCAGCTAGTCACTAGTCATGTTAAGTTGCCATAGGCGGCACTGCTAAACCATAAGATATAGTGTGTAAAAAGCTTTATTGAGCAATTGTGAATTGTCTGTGGTCAAGCAACCAACATATTATGATCAGTAATAAGTGCGAGAAGATATCCATACATGAGTTGGTAGACACATGACCACTGTGGTTGACAGATTTCCTTTGTGTGCTAGCAAAATACTTTTTATTTACGTTATGAAGTAATTGTAAAACAGCTCCATTCAAATAAACATTTTACTTTATTGCATATGACACAACTCCACAACACCTTGTTGAAGCAAGAATGAAGTAAAAGCTTTCCCAACTCTTCAAGACTCAGAAATG
The DNA here is from genome assembly GCA_029204205.1 of Desmophyllum pertusum. Lineage (NCBI taxonomy): Eukaryota > Metazoa > Cnidaria > Anthozoa > Scleractinia > Caryophylliidae > Desmophyllum > Desmophyllum pertusum. The sequence continues at coordinate 356,070 of MU827327.1, forward strand.
TCCCGCCTGCTGTCTGGTCAAAAGTGAAAGTGGCTTCCATTGTTTTTGATTGAATCCTCTGACCTCAACTGTGATATCTTCCTCTGAATGTCTAATCGAAAAGGTGCTGTAAGTAGCATAGTACATACATGTAGCAGGATGTAGTTGCATAACATAAACAGTAAAAATTAAATCAAACATGTCTCAATAACTAACTTGCGTATCATCTGTTAAGAATCAATGACGAAAACTGCATAGAAAATACGTCTTATTGCTGTCAATTCAGGTCAGGGAATATGTCAATATTTCTCTGTCACATCAAATTATACACTAATAGGCAGAAACTATCCAGGTTTCGACCATGAAGAATTCAACCACACTTCGGGGGACATGTTTCGATTTCAGATGTCAGCACATTTTTTTATGGGTAGATTTGTTACACTATCTGCAGTTCATATATTATTTAATATTTATATTTATCAGTCATGAAACAATTTCTCTCTAAAGCTCGGTTCTGTTGCTCACTTTTGTATCAACTCCTCTGGGTAACCAAGTGACTCCACCTTGGCCACAGGTGACTGGAACATTTTCTATGTTTGAAGACTTGCTGTTTCTTTGATACCCCAGGCTCATCACTAGGTCGCTGTTTCTAGTGCTGGCACCAAAAGACTTTGCGATACTTTGGCCAGCCTCTGACTACATATGCCACGAAAAGTAAGCACAGACTTCAGAGTGGATTGTCATTCCTGGCAACACACTCTCCAAAAGGTTATATATTCAAGGGGAATGTCATCTATCACTCTGTGGCTTCTGCCTTGCACAACTGCCAGTTTGTTTCGAAGAACAGCAGCTGCCGTTTGGTGAAGTGATTTAATGCACTGTATTGTGAACGCTTGGCATGTAGTTCATCTATCCACTGTTTGAAGACACTGTTCCATTTGTTTTCACTTTCATCCATCAAATGATCTGGTTTAGAGAGCAGTTAGTAGCAAGGCTTGGTGTACATTGAAATTCACGTCTCCACATGAGGTGACTCGCTTCTCCAGCTTTGCAAAGCGAGATGTATGCTGCAGCAAGTCGCAGAACACATTGCAGAATCTGTAAGTTATCAACAACAAAAAGGAACTAGAATCAATATATAGACAACACAATTTTAAATCATGATGACCTATATTGCAGCTGTTAAACCCTATCCTGCCTGGGAGGGGGAGGGGGGGGGGGCAGAAAGTGCCCGCGCTGAGTTCAAATTTTATCGTACTTAAAGAGCATTCAAGCAATCATAGGCAAACTTTTATAGCTTTTCCTAAAAAAATTATCTGGGAACATTTTGATGTGTCAATTTTTTGATCACGTGAGTTTATGTTCCCATGGAAACCAAGTTTTGAAAGGCCGTTTTTATCCGAATTTGTTATTTTCAACTCAATTTTTCATGAGATTTCCGCTTTCTACGAATAGTTTCCTCCAAAATATTTGCAATTTTTGCATCCTTATAATTTGTTTTCGATGTTTTCAAGTCAAATTTGGTGATTTTTCTGACATTTCTGAACAATTTAAAAATCCAAGATGGCGGATCCAAGATGGCTGACATTTTTAAAGTATGACGTTATTTTGGCGTGATATGATATCATAATCGACTCTTCATTGTCACTAAAATAAACATGTTTGAATGCTTTAAACACCACATAAGTTTCATTTTTATAACACAAATACTTTTCGAGATACAGATCGTTTTACCCAAATTTGTTGTTTTTTAGCTTAATTTTCAGTTTTCATAAAAGTTTTTGCTTTTTTACGATGAAATCCTTCCAAAATCTTTGCCGTTTTAGCATATTTATATTTTTCGTGATCCAAATTTGGAGATTTTCTGACATTTCTGAACAATTTAGAAATCCAAGATTTAGGATCCAAGATGGCGGATTTGTTTCATGTATGACTTTATTATGGCGTGTTTGACTTCATAATAGACACGTGACCTGCCACTAAAATAAAGATTTTTGGATGCTTTACACATCATGTAAATTTCATTTTCATAGCGTCAATACTTTTCGAGATACATAGGGGGGGGGGGGGCGGCACTATCTGCACCCTCCCAGGCTCACGAACGAAAAAAAATCCCAGGCAGAATAGGGTTAAATACAGTCAAATCCATTTATACGAACATCGCAGGGACAATGGAAATTGTCCATAACGACATGGTGTCCATATTAAGCTGGTTATATTAAGATATACTGTATGAGCAAGAGACCTAAAAACCCTGTCCATAATAACAATTAAGGTCCCCATATTGAGCAGGTGTCCATATGCACAGTGAAGCATCCATCTATATGTCCGTCCGTCCGTCCGTCCGCCTGCCTGTCTGTCTGTAACAATTTATTAAGCGTTAAAACAATGATGATCATAAACTTACATCGACAAATCTGTCCACGTCCTCTTTGCCTTGTAATGCCTTGCCAGCAATAAGCATCAGCTTACTTTGTAAATCCTTCAGATCATCAAGAGTGTAATCTTTGCTGTTTCCATTTTTACCTTTGGGTACTTTGAGTTGAATCACATTAGCAAGTGTTAATTGTTCCATTAACATTGATGAACTGACATTTTCATCAAGGCATCCAATGCAGTAGACGCCCTGTTTATTAATAGTCTGAGCTTCCATAAGCGAGGTCTTGTCCACAGAACTGTGAGATTGTTTGACACTCTGGAGCCACTCCATATGACGGCTGATGTCAATCTGCAGATATAAAAAAAAAAATACAATAAAAAGAAAAACTTTGGATTTATGTAATGATCACCCTGTGTCAGTAGTTTATTTAGCAGTTTCACTATTGATTCAAGCCAAAACAAATACCAATGCTTAACTAACATGTTTACTGAAAAGAGAAATACATTATTTCGCTTAAAAATTAAAAACATTCTTAGGTAAGAAAAGGACATTACGCAATAATCAATCCTACCAATTGTTTTGGGAGGGTGGGGTCTGCATCCACTACACTCCACACTTGTTCGCAAGTTGTCATCAACTCTTCAAAGCCAAAAGTAGGTTTCAAGTCAAAAATAAGTGGTGCAAATCCTAGGCAACTGGTATGTAAGCAGGTTATTCGTGCAGTTTCCATGTCTGTCTCCCCTGCTGATATCATCGCCAAATCCACAAGCACCTTCAGTTCTTTAGAACCTCCTAATACAAAATCCATATCATGACTTTTAATACAAGAATACGTTCATACACTTGATCTTGTTTCGCAAATTTGCTTTATCTGAACTGCACGTTTTACAAGTACTGGGACCGGTTTTAGACTTTACTGATTAATTTTAGAAATCTAATGAAGCAATGCAATAAGTGGATCCAAACTGGAGTGTAAAGATCATATGAAACAGTTTTCAATCGATCTGTTTAGTATTGAAGACATGCAATGTACATGTACTGTAATGTACTACCTGTAATAGTGTCCCTCAGCATGTAATGAAAGTTTGACATTTGGTAACAAGCACAAGACACGCTGGCACGGGTAAGGGCTTATTCTGGATAACAATCTACCAGCCCTCCTGTAATTCTGCATTCATGGGACCCTCAGTGGGCGCTGTTTAAATTCACTGTTCATCTACATTTCAACAAGTAAATATCTAAAATTAAAATTAAAAATATATATATGGCTTTGTATAGTTTAGAGCCCATGCATGGACATTGCACATTTATCCAAAAGGTCTCTTCAGCTATGGGCGCTTTAAAAACGGGTACGACCCTTTATTTCCATAAATACAGCAATGGAAATTTATAATGCCTTAATCCTGCCACACTTTGATTACTGCAGCCCCGTGTGGGATTGTTTTAGCACTCAATTAAGTGAAAAACTGCAGAAACTTCAAAATCGTGCAGCCAGGGTGATTACGCAATCACCCTATGATACTAGCTCGAGCCTTCTTTTGGAAAAACTAAACTAGGACACATTATCTAAAACGTCGCGAAAACAAAAAGCAGTAATGATGTTTCAAACGATGAATGAGCCTTACCCCAGGGTAACTTACAAAAGCTATTCACTTCCCGCCGCGCGAATACAATTTGAGAAACCAAGATGGTAAACTCGCTTTTTCCCAAGCCCACACACTAACTATTTAAAACGAAGCTTCAGTTATAGTGGGGCCCGCTTATGGATGATCTGCCCCACGAGCGTAAAGTGCTGGCTCTTGAGCAATTTAAAACGAAATTACTGAATATCTTATATATCTTTTTTTTTTAGCTTTAGGTGATGTTTTGTACTAGCCGTGTTATAAGTAAAGATTCGATTCGACTCGATTCGAAGATCGGATTCGATTCGATCGTTCGATTCTATTATATTCCTCACACCTACTGGAGGCAAACACCCACTCCTCGTCCCAAGGGATTATTTCCACAAGGGGATCTCAACTATCGCTAACTAAAATTATCCTTCCCATGATTGGGTTGCAATGATAGGTTAGCATTGACAGCATAATCTAGTCGATGTAGCGTTCTATATTGCTTTCAAAACACTGTATAGCCTACAGGAAATTAATTAGGGATATTTCCAAACAGGACTGCACCTATATTGTTACACAACAGCGTAGAATGGAAATTAAACTTAAAACAAACCTGATTGTGCAGTTTCTTCTACCACTGAAAATTCCCTTGAAGACCAAGTACTAGTTTTTAATCCAGGATAATCTTAGCAGCATCGATGCAACTATGTAAATGATAGTATTGCTTTATCTCCTCAATGCGCTGGTTGATTAATGCATCTGGATCTTGAACTTGATTGCCACGTCTTGAAGTGATGAGTCTCATTTCTTTGGCAAGATTCTCATACTTCTGGTTTCCCTTAAAAACTTTGAACAACTTGTCTACCTCTCAAGGAAATTCCACCACTCAAGAAACAGTCCTGTAAAGACTGCAGCTGCTCATTTGAAGGTGTCCACAAACCAACTTCACAACATCTTCATACGCAAAGGACTGTGCTTCTGTTTGTGCAGTAATCTTGAGTGCTTTGTTACCATTGTCCGTCCAAAATTGCCTTAGTAGTATGCTGTCGCTTAGTTGACTGAGAGATGAAATCATCACCTTGGCCTCTGTAGAAAGGCCGAAGAAATTCACTACTGGCAACACTTTCCCACAGTGAACTGTTGACTGTACCAGATCTTTAATTAACATCTGCGAGACATTGGTCGTTGTCTTCCTAGACAATTCATCAAGATTCACTGAAGAAAAAGAAAAACAAGGGAATAATTTTTTGTTTGTGAAGTACACATTTAAAAGGAATTCCTGTTCAAAACGAAGCCTAATTGTTACCTTTTTTGATAAGTGAGCACATCCTTATGAAAGTAGAAACTTTGTCCCGTTCCTTCTTAAATGCAGCCAGCTCGATACAACGTTGATTCAACAACTGCTTCAGCAGTGGAATTTTACCTTTCTCCTTGTTAATCTGCTCAAAAAGCGCTAGAAATATTTCTGAGCGATCCCGGAGTAGAATCAACATTTGATATTCTATAGTTCCATTATTCAGGGATCGTTCTGCAGCTTCAAGAGAAGAAATAGCTAACATCAAAAATTCTTGTCCTTCTGGTTTCAACATTTTGCGAAAGTCAGATTCTCGTCCTGAAAAATAAACCAACATAACAAGAACAGCAACTTAACAAGACAAATCTGTGACAGTCAATTATATTGATGTAACAATACTGAACAATTCCGCACAGCAACACGTCGCTCAAAAGGAAACCTTACATCATCATGCTGATCACGTACAAAAATTTCAGAATGTTTTTTTTTTTAGTTGTATTTGCTCCTTTACAACACTTTACATACAATACTTAGTACAATACATTACCAACTTATATTACAATGTGTTTTGATTATGTACACTACATTACACTATTAATTTATTGATTGTGAAGCAAGGAAATAGGAGTCGTCTGCACGCAGGCTATTAAAAGTTAGAACCACATTTATTGAGTCAAGTTTAACTCTGGGAGTGAAAGGGTTAAAGAAAAAGTTTTATAAATATATAAATAGAGAAATCATTGACAGTCACTTAATAAATATTACCAAATCTCTGAAAAAAGCACAGCCAAAGTCTCCATGTCAGAACGTGCTTGAGAATGGCTTTAGGTGAGCATGGAACACCTCTTTGGTGTGGTGGCCAAACATTTTGTTAGCATCAGAGTAAGGAGATCGCCACATTTTGAGGCCTGGGGAGACTGAAGCCCATACTCAGAAAGGTTCTTGAAACACTTCTTCGCTTGCACTTCCCCTCTAAAGTAAGGACAAATTGTGTTTGACACAGAATGCTATTCTGTAAACATGCACAGTGGAGTATTGTGTACATCAAAATAAAACAACACTTTAAATCAACACCACAATGATTGTATATTGAATTTTACTGTATTTTTTAGAAGTGAAACTGTTTTCAGTTTAGTACACTTAAAGAACACCATTCTCCAGAAATGGGTTAACAGTGTGAGTAATTACAATTTTGACGAAAATAGTTAGAAAACCGTAAAAGCTCTATTTAGCCCTCCCCCCCCCCCCCCCTCTCTATCAAGCCCCCCTCTCTAATAAGCCCCTACCTCCCACTTTCCGCCAGGTAAATGACTTTTTCAGCAATATTTTCTGCCTCTTCAGTCACTTTGTATTGAAATGTGGTTCTTTAATTTCCAGAACTATCGTGAGTTAGGATATAAATGACATTTAATTTATAAGACGGCGATACATAACCCATTTCTTGTTCTGTTTTAGTAAGTGGTGTAATGGTAAAGTTTGAAAAATTAATGTGAATGTTCTCGCAAATTATGATTTGAAATAAGTCCCCCTCCTCTCTATTAAGCCCCCTTTAATAAGCCCCCCCCCCTTTTTTTCGAGGCTTGAAATTAAATAAAAAAATAAAAATAAGCCCCCCCCCCCCCCCCTCCCTGCCCCCGGGGGGCTTCATAGAGCTTTTACGGTAATAGGCTACGAACAGCTGTTTCAAAGTCGAGTAACACAACAATAGTCTTACACCTATATACCTGAAGCATGCTTTCCACTTTTCTGAATGTTTCTTCAGACACCAAGTCTTGAACACGGTTATGCTGGATTGTCATGTTAGCTTTAGTGAGGATTCCAACCAAGTCATTACAATCACACTAAAACAAAACAAGACAAAAACAGAATAATCAAAACGTCACTCTTGTCACTCTTTGATTTAAACGTTATCTTTTGCGACAAAAATGTAATAAAGCATACATATAATGACAGTTTTTTAGTTGTCAGTTTGTGACTAAAGTGAGAAATAAGAAAGGATGCAGAATATATCGACTGACGAATTACCCACTGCAATCTGATATTGTACAGGCTGGCAAGCTATTTATCATGTTTTGCTTTACACCTGTAAGAGTAGTTATTGAAACTATACAATCAAGCCACATGTCACCATTATGGTTCTCCCTGTTATCCATACACCAGTCATTCCCATGCAATGGCATGAAGAGTCTAATAAAAATAAGAAACTACAACAACTGACTATTCCTTGTTTGTTCGCATCAAGGTAATTGTTCCACAGCAACCATGTGTTCTCTAGGATCGCATCAGTAGAAAGCCACACAAAAACAACACAACCAGTGAAAACATATGCTGCCGACTCATGGAATGTCTCAAAACACGTAACAAACTGAACGTCAACAAACAAACACTGTTTTTCAGTCAAATACATGTATGCACATTAAAGGTTGTAAGCAATAGCTATATAACTATCGTTACAGAAAAATGTTTTCAAGAATTAGAGATTTGACGTGAAATCAAAAACAGTTATCTCCTTGCCTCTACTCATACGCATGTTCAGTATATCTGACAAACGGTTTCTCCAAATATCTGCACATTCCTTGTTTATCCAGTCAATGCGCAGCAATTTTGTCCAGATCTAAAAATAAATTAAATATTAACCCTATATATATATATATACTGCCTGCTTTTTTTCGTTCGTGAGCCTGGGGACACTATGAAAATGAAACGTACATGGTGTGTAAAGCATCCGAAAATATTTATTTTAGTGGCAGTCCATGTGTTCATTATGACGTCATACCCGCCATAATGACGTCATAAATTAAAAAATCCGCCATCTTGGATCCTTAAAATTCTTGGATTTCTAAATTGTTCAGAAATGTCAGAAAATTTTATGAAAACTGAAAATTAAGCAAAAAAACAACAAATTTGTGTAAAACGATCTGTATCTCGAAAAGTATTTCTGCTATAAAAATGAAACGGTGTATAAAGCATTCTGAACAATTTAGAATCCATGCAGGATCCAAGACGGTGTATTTTTTTTAATGTATGACGTCATAATTTACACGTGGCTGCCCCCCCCCCCCCCCCCCCCCACCCCTTGCTCACGAACGAAAAAAGCCCAGGTAATAAATGTCACTCATAACTATCTACATGATTACTATACTGCCTAAATGCTTTCTAATTACTATATATCCTAATTGCTTTCTTGTAATTAATTAAGCAATAGACCGCACCGCACACGCGTGATGTTCAAGCTTTTCGACATCACTCGGAGACGTCATTACTGGGCTGATTTAGATGTCAGAGTGACTTTAAGATGTAAACAAAGCATATTAAAAACTTGGAAACACCCGAGAAAAGGTCACAGGCAATGGAATCAGAAGCTATTTTTTTTTTACTTTTTGAAAAAAATTGGGTCGGTCGGGCGATGGGAAACAACACATTTAATGGGGATGGCCTTGTCTTTGATTGTGGTCTTCTTTTTTTTCTTTAATTATGATATCATATCACGCCAAAATGACGTCATACTTTAAAAAATATCCGCCATCTTGGATCCGCCATCTTGGATTTTTAAATTGTTCAGAAATGTCAGAAAATCACCATTGAATTTGATTTGAAAAAAAAATACATGGCAATATAAGAATGCAAAACATGTAAAGATTTTGGAAGAAATTATTTCAACCCCCCCCCCCCCACCCCCCCCTCCACACACACACACAATGAAAGTATTGCAGTGTTTCTGTTTGCTAGTTTATGTGAGAAATGATGACAGCTAAACCAAAGAATAATTATATAGATAAATATTTACCTTTAGCTCTTTCTCTGTCTCGGTTATATTGTTCCCTGGAATCTTACTGGATAAAACGCCTTCCTCTCCAAGCACTTTTCTACAACTTCACAACACTCCACCACCATTTGCTTCATTTTTTCAGACTTATCTTCTTTCTCTGGAACAGCTGTCTTGCTTAGCACTGGGATCGATACCTCAATGCTACGCAAACAGTGCCATAACTGCTTAAAATCACAATGAGAAGAAATAGCCTTTAGAATGTGCAAGCAAGAGATGACACAAAGAAGTGCTTCTTGGTACAAAGTGATATGATCCTCAGCGGAAGAAATTCTAATAATCAAAAAGATGAAAAAACAGAATTAGCACAAAGTAATCAATTATAAATACTTTGAAAAAGGTGTTCCTTTATTCCACAAAGTGATAAAATTAAACAAAAACAAATCGTTATTTTATTTTATTGGATGGGAAGTGCAAAAACCCTAGTAGCCATTTTTTGGACTCTGGATCAAGCTCTAACCAGGGTTTTTATGTTGTGTCCTTTTAAATCGGCAAGACATTTAAATAAATCGATACTATCATATTCTTATTCTAATGAAAAACCTGACAAATTGCTGGAAGGTTGTCTGGATGGACAATAATCCCCGGCATCCAGGGGGAGAATTCGAAGCAATTCAATTATCCTACTTACCAGAAACTGCATTAAGGTGGCCCACGGGTATTATCGGGCCGACAGGTCATTTTTTAAAGCGCGTTTTTTAACAGGAAAACGTTAAGCGATTTCTTAATTTTTCAGAATCCGATAGTAAAATAGGTCGTTAGAAAATAATTCACCGTGGCATATGAAAAATAATCGCATTTGATTAAAAAAGAAGGCTTCGGAAAATCTGTTATAACTCAAACAAATCGAGTTTGATTGCCACAAAATTTATAATTTTATATAATGTTAGGATTCTACTATCGAATTCTGAAACATCTAAGAAATCGCTTAAACGTTTTCCTGTTCAAAAACGCGCTTTAATAAAATGACCTGTCAGCCGATACACCCGCGGGCCACCTTTTAAGTGCCAGCTCCAAAGTGACTAGCTTCCGGAAATAATATTTAGGCTTGAGAATCCTTTAATCGTTCACAACAAACTTAATGTATTTAGCTACATGGTTGTATGTAAAATCGAAACACCTGACAACCACCACTATCGTCATCATTGCCATAATCAAGATGTTTTTATATACTATACTATACTATACTCATTTATAGGTTCACTGACTGCATTTACAATGTCATTTACATTTTCATAGCCTCCTTCAAGATTATCCATAAATACCAAATGATTCCTAGAAAACAGATCTGTAATCCGATATTGGTTAGAGAGCATGGTAGGTATTAACAAAAGATCCTTACTCTTTGGCTTTGATTTTGCTGGTTGTCTTGACATTCTTCTGTGTTGAATTTAAGGTGGTTGTAATAGCACCCCACTATAAGTACAGAGAAAAACACATTGTCAGAATAGTGAACTGAATTTTCATTAAGCAGACACTCTTGGGACAGCTTGCTATTCAAACAGCATGCAGAACAATGAAATATTTATTTTTTGGTACATAATGTTTTCCAATCAACTTCAATGTTTCTTGTACTTGATCCTCTTACTATCTCCCCTAGCTCAGTCAACATATTATCCTTATGTATTTGATTGACCTCCATTACGCGGAGATGGTAACTCTGAAAGAGAGCAAACTACACAGGGGAAAAACACAGAGGCTGTCCCATCTTCCAACCTGTACGAACCAGTAGGACTCGTGCAGGCATCCCATGAGTACTTACACAAACACATAGAAAAACACAAATTACCTCTACTTCTGTTTATGTCACTCTTATGTGATAAAATTTTTGCAAGGGTGGTGTATATTTCCACAGGTGCAAACAGTCCAGAGGAAGCAATTTTCCCCAAATGCTCTACAAGGAACTACAAGAAGAAATGTTCTTCTGAAGAGAGGGTCCCAGTCCAAAAAAAGGAGACACCTTTTCCATCCACAAGGAAGGCCGGCTGTGACAACAAACAATAAAGAAAAGGAATTCAATTATTATAACAGGACATGATGGACCTTTACAGTGATATGTATAGTTTTACCATGGTTTCATAAAAAATAACCATCATGTGAACGACTATGTATATGCCCATAGAAGTATAAACGTTTGTGTTTAGCTATTTTTGACTAGAGACTACAGGCCACATGGAAATGTCATACAAGTAAAATGGTCTTCCAACTGGTTTCTAAAGAAATTGACTTAAAAGAGTTTGCCAATATAAAACTTTTTCGTTTGCGCGCCATGGTTTTTCAAAGTTAATATATTTCGTAAAAGCCTCACACCATTTGGCACATTAATATCTGATGATCATATTGGCCAATTTTTATATGTAACCCATTAATTAAAAATAATCTCAGAGTTCTGTGCCTGAAAAGATTTTCCAGTAATTTCTTTTTCACACTATTCATGGTTGCTTAAGCCTGGTTTCCATATAATCGCAACGATCGATAGTTGCGATCGTTGCGATCAACCGGTTTCCATATGATCGCAACGATCGCACTGTTGGGACCGCATCTCTGCCTGAACCCGAAGGTACATTGTTCTTCTTCTTCTTCTTCGAGAATCCGTCCATACGCTGTCCCAATGTTTTTGAACTTATTTTGAGCCTCAGTTATGCTGATTTTGAACTTTTCGGCAATTTTTTTCCAGCAGTTCGTCTTTATATGTAGGTCATTGAAGTGTTTGCTAAATTTTTTATAATACAGTCATATTTCTGCATTTCTTCCATGAAACGTGCGTTCTCAGCTGCGCACGCCATTTTGCCGAAATTGAGAAAAATTATGGGATGCAAGGCTTTAGTGTGCATTGCAATGCTTTCTGGACATTTTGTATCGCAACGATCGCAACGATCACAAGAGTGGTTTTCCATATAATCGCAACGATCGCAAGAGTGGTTTCCATATGATCGCAACGATCGCAACGATCGCAACGATCGCAGAGATAGAAATGTTTTCTATCTCTGCGATCGAGAACGCAACGATCGCAGCATTTTATGGTTTTCCATATGATCGCAACAATCGCAGCGATCGTTGCGACTGCGATCGTTGCGATTGTTGCGATCATATGGAAACCACTCTTGCGATCGTTGCGATCGTTGCGATCGTAGACTTTCCCAAAGTCCGTTTCTCGCGTTTTGGTAATTTTGTCAGTCAGTCGGAAAACGGACTTTTCCAGCCTGCTGCGCGCCATTTTTTACCGACCAGCTTTTTGGTCGGGGGTGTGTCGGAGGTGTGGCAACACTGCTATCCAATCAGAGAGAGCTAAATTGGGTTACGTCATATTCCGGGAAACCTGACCTTTGTTCGCTCGTCGTGAATATTAAAACATGGATGTTCGAGAAGCGATTAGTTTTTGGGTTAAGCTAGCAAGCTTGGGTTTGAAGATATAAAAGACAACCAACGAAAAGTATGGAAGCTTACATTAATGGACGAGATGTGTTGATGGTTGCGCCGACTGGTTCAGAAAGAGTCTTACATTCCACATCGCGCCGTTCGTTCTGGATTTCTGTTAACATGGCGAAGCGCAAGTGTCGCATATGGTTGAAACAGTCTGCCTTGTAATTTCACCTTTAGTTTCGTTGATGACGGATCAAGTGAAAAAGGAGTCGTAGTAGGAAATAGCAACGGGTGACAGGCCGCACAATCTCTACCAGTGTGAAACATTTAAAACCTTTTATATTTTTGTTCTAACGAGTACAATCTATATTTGATCATTTGATACCATGTTTCTTACGGGCGATATATGTTTTATTATGAGGAGGATTTCGAAGTAGATTTGAACCTTTGACTATGTTAATTCTAGCAAATTTTTAGGCTCTGAAATATTCCATGTATGAAGTTGATTTCTTGCATGTACTGTAAAGCCGGGCCCAGCTGTTTGATTATTATAAAAGCTGTTTTATGCAAGGTATGTCGTTTGAAATACCGAATATCATATGTGTCCTGTTCCAGATACTATTGTAGCTTCTACAAGACTACAAAATGTGTTTAGCAGAGATGCTGTACGCTTGACGCGAAGGTCACATTTCTTACATCAATTTGTGATTTGAGCGAGCTTTTATAGTTCGACGTTTCTGTTTGATCGTTGTGTGATGTTCGCACCACACGATTTAATCAACGAGAATCTCCAAATTATTCACACGCTTGAGATTTGTTGTAGCTCGAGAACAGTTTTTCGCCGATTATTTGGATCAGAAATACTTTCCACACACAAGATACACGCTGATCCTTTTGAATTGGGAGACAGACGAGTACAGTTTTTGTTGGAGTTATTAAATTCATCGGTGTACGCGATCCAGCCATTTGAGAGCTGTTTGTTTTTGTATTTTAAAAAATACCGGGAGCGGGCGGCCGTGAACATTGACGTCACGCCCCTTTCGCGCCAATAAATATGCAAATTAAATTCGAACTCATGCAGTCGGAACAATTAACAAGTCGACTTCTCGCGGCGTTCGCCGCTCGTCTCGCAACTTCGTCGCTCGCTTTCGCGACTTCGTCGCTTAAAGAAGTCGACTTGTGGCAAGTCTATTGCGATCGTTTGCGATCGTTGCGATCATATGGAAACTACTCTTGCGATCGCTGCGATCGTTGCGACTGCGATCGTTGCGATCATATGGAAACCAGGCTTTAAACTCCTTAATATCATTGACGCACACAACCCTCAAATTACACTTGTGCCCCGTATATTGTAATTATAAAGTTAACCCTATTCAGACCGGGTGTGATCTTCCCGCCGAGACTTTGACCGTTAGTAGTTTTTATTGTAACTGGAAAATTTAGAGACGTTTGTATGACTGGGGATATGGCGTAAGCCCCAGTCATACAAAAGTCTCTAAATTTTCCAGTTTTCAACTTCCGTTTTCTCGACTCAGGTAGAACCTAACCTAAAATTCGTACGATTACCAAACAAGAGGTGGTCTTTCAGGTGCTGCTATTGATTTTCCGCTCAGTTTAATTTTAATAATTTTGAATTTGCGGCGGCCATTTTGGAGAAAGGTATATTGGCTCAAAGCAAGCTATCCAGATACCACAACAAATTCCAAAGCTCTTGGAAAAATTATTATACCGTGTGAAAAGTTTCTTGCTTTATTTCGGTCTGTCGAAGATCTTCGAAGATTCCAGATTATTCTCCAAGGATTCTGTAACTGATTGACAGTTTTTAAGAGGATCGGCCGAAGATATCCGTCGACCATTTTTAAAGATTCCCGAAGACTTTCCGAAGGTCGTTTAAACATTTTTGATCAAATTCAAAACATTTCCGAAAATTGATTAAGATTTCCGAAGATCTCCGAAGATTTCCAAAGATTTCTGAGGAAGATCCCGACGGGAAACAGCCGATCAGAACACTCAATTTAACTTCAGAATTGCTTGCCATATAATAATTACTATTATTATATAGACACGAGTGTTTTACTGGAAAATAGACCACTCGTAAAATTCATACGAAACTACATCCGGGACCCGAGTGGCGTATTTTCCATATCCTCACTAGTGAGGATATCGATGACGTCATTTCCCGCTTTTGCATGGCTTTTGTGCAAAGCTGCCAAACTCCGGTTGAAAAATGGCGAGCGATAGATTCGTGAAATTCACTGAAGCCGACATGAAATTAAATCGTTCACTGAGGAGTAGGAAAATGTTAACAAGGAGTTCCTTGCAAGTGAAGACGAAAGGAGAGAAATTCGGAAACTGAGTCCAGCCACCGAGCTGCAAGAGTTCGCGATAAAGTTTGTGCTTTTGTCGTTTGTCTATATAATAAAAAGAAAATTACACGGTGGCTTGAAGATATGAATTTTATTTTCTCGTGGTAAAAACAATATTTTACTCACTCGCTGCGCTCGTTCGTAAAATATTGTTTTTACCACTCGAAAATAAAATTCATATCTTCGCGCCGCCGTGTAATATCCTCTATTTATTATTCTACTATTACGTCACTTCACCATATAAGGTCAAGAGAACACGTAAAATATGACACGGTATTGACTACTTGAACAGAGCGAATACGGAAAATGGCATAATAGTCGGGAAAATTTCCAGTAGAATAATAAATCCCTTATTCGATGGTTTTTAAAATATAGAATACTTCATGGAAAGTGCGCGCGTACGGTATTTATGCACGAGTTGGTGATGCGTCAGAAATCGAACGAGTGAGATTTCTGATACAAACCAACGAGTGCGTAAATACCGTACAAAGCACTTTCCATGTTTGTATTATGTTTATTATATACATACAGAGATTTAAAACCCAGTTTAATGACAATTTTTATTCACAAATGCAAGTCGACAAGCAACATTCAAAAGCTTATAACAAATTCGCAGCTATATAGGCTTAAAACGCCATTTGGCCAAGTGAAACAAAACAAAAACATGAAATATAAAGACCTTGCTTTGGCTTTGTCCTTGTTACCGCGGCCAGCTTTTTTAGTTCTTTTTGTTTTGACTGTAGACATTTTCGAGTCAACTCAAATTGTATGACACTAAGTCACTAGCTGGGTAAAATGACTCTCAAAACTTGAACTGGACGCGATACTTCTTAGACTTGAGGGTTCGTAATCTCCTCCATCTTTATAAATACGTCTAACAGAGCGAATAAAACTCTGCGAGATACTTGTCCAGTTCTTCTGGTGCCATAGTGTACAACTCTCGCTCGTCGTGTTTTCGTTTCTCAATTCTTTCAACAATTTTACGTCCCGCTTCCATTTACTTTTGTGTTCTTGTTCTCCAGACTTTCGACGTAATCTTCCACCGAAGAATTGTAGGCAGCAAACCGCATTTCACTCATGTTTTTAGAGAAATGTAAGCTTAAACATAAACGCTGAAATTCTATAATTTTAACTGGCGAAGAACGTGTGTCGATGTGTGCGAAACGCCGCCAATCAGCCTTGAATGAAACATCAACTTGTTACGGCTCACACGTCAAAAAACATGATACGCGGCTCCTGATTGGACGTATCATTTTTCTCACACGTGAAAAAAGCGATACGCGTCATTTGATTGGCTTTCATCTGCTTACACCAGCTTGCGAACGAAAATTTACTTCGCGGCTTTCCAGTGAGTAAATCTCTGTATGTATATTTAACAATTATTCCATGAGCCCGCGTTGGATACGAGATGATAGATAGCCAACGAATTTTTACAAGTTGAACTGATGGACAGCTGAACGGGTTGTTTATACGGCGAGCAAATCGTGCACGTCTGCAGAATTGTGTTGAGACGAGCGAAACTGAGCCAGTTGAAATCAAGTTCACTGAAGTAAAGTAAAAGAGCAAAGGAAAGAGTCAATATCTACATGGATGGAGAGAAAAAGAGTGACCTTCCAAGATAATTTCACTGTGAAGTGATCCGGCTTCGATTGTACCATCACCAACGCTTGACGAACTGCGATATTGTTTTCAATGCTTCGTCTCTGATGGATATTTATTGTGCTGATTTTAAAAGCTTAGACCAACTGGAATTATCAAGCCTCTTCGAAATACAAGGTAACAATACTGAATAGATTAAGCTTAAATTTGTAGTGTAATTCATTCATTTTGAACGAATTTGTGCACTGAGATTTGTATTGGTTTCCGGACTTTCCCATAAATTGTTTCAGGCTTCTCATAGTGCTCGTTCAGTTGCATTTGTAGCCTATGAATAGGCTCCGCGGTGGGGATGGGGTAAAAAGAAAACTGCGGGCGAAGGGGCGACGGAGTCTATAGACATTCATTTGAAGCCGCCATTCCGCCCTCTTGTAATTTACCTGTCAACGAGCTGTCAACAAGATGTCATTATCTTGGTTGGATTCAACTTGGATGCATTGGAATGTAAATAGCTCGCGCACGTACGTTCGTCGGCACTGTTTCTAAAAGACTAAACTCATGCGTTTAAAATATAGTAGGATATCAACTCTAACAGTCATGAGAGGATTTTAGTCCTTGTATGATTTGCAAATATAGATTCGGTGTATAAACAAGCCACTGCCAGCCCGCTTTAGATGAATTATAATGACAGGCGTTTCTAAGATCTGTAGCGCTTCACTGGCCGGATGGAATAACACTTTCGGCGAAGCGAAACACAAAATATGCAAAGACTCCCGGAGAAAATGGCTCGCTCGGCTCAATCGGTGAACAAATACAGTCAAAAATTGGCGTGAAGGTTGTTATCTTGCGATTTCTGCAACGGATTTCACGCCACGCGAGGGCTAATTTCTTTCCCTGATTCTTCTTCACCTAAAACGATGTGAAATGCTTTTAGTACTGTCAATGTCGATCTCTTCCATTTCCTTCATGATTGAAATCAACGGCGTTCCGATTTTTAGATGCGATCAGCCTGAGTAGTTTGCCGTTTCGTTGCAAATACGATTTCATGAGGTCGCGTCAGTGAAATCGGGATATCAATCAAACTTGTCAACAATCAGTGATCTGACCAATTGGAGCTTGCACCAGAATCTGGTGCACGGAATGGCGGCTTCAAAGGAATGTCTATAGGCTCCGCCGTCCCTCCCTCTCTCCGCACGCCATTTTATTTTTACCCCATCCCCACCGCGGAGCCTATTCATAGGCTATTGCATTTGTTGTAGAATTACAAGCATTTCCCATTAAATATTTCGTTCCAAACTTTGCTGCATTTTCTAGCAGTTTTTGTTACTTCGTCTTCAGTCAATTCCTGCCAATAAACAATTTTTCTCCGGCGGCCATTGTTCCTTGGAGAGGGAGACAAATTCACCTATCTTTCTCGCCGATGCATTCATGGTATAATGGCTCATATCCCATGTCCTCTAAGCCAATCAAAACTCTAGAAATGCATTATCCAATGGTTCAGTTTTTAATAAAATAACATAATACGAGCGGACATTTTGCTCATTGCTCGCATTTTTCCTCGCCCCTACTGGGCTCGGAAAAATACTACGCAACTCGCAAAATATCCGCGCGTATTATATAATAAACCATCGAATAAGGGGTATTTATTTTTTTCTGAAGCGTATTTCCGGTCCGGAATCCTAAATCCTTGAATCTGATTGGCTAATCGCGCGCTCTCACCCGGTCCAGTTTTTTCCCCATACCGACCGGATACGCCGGTCCGGACCGTATTTTTTCTTTCGCTGTCGCCAAGAAAAATAACCTTCCTAGGGGACGCCGCAATTTACTCGGGTAGAAAATTTTGCTTAGCTTTTTAAAACTGCCAGGTTGCTTTTAAATACTGTTAGAACCACAAAAACACATTAATCAAGCCAAAGCGGGAGAAATTCCCGCGAACACGGCGGAATCGTAGCGTAGACATGCGCTATCCAAGCGAAAACAATTTAATTTCAGCAACGAAGGTCGATGCGAAGAAGCTTTTACTGAATTTCTCGCATTATATTGCTCCTTGTCGTTGTCAAGTGAATGGAAAACTACACAGTGGAATTAAGAGCTTGCATTTCTTCAAAAAGGCGAGTGTTCATTACATTTTAACCGAGAGAATTTGAGTTTGTTGTTGTTTTTGGAAATCAGTTTCATGCTCTCTAGTTTAATAATTGCGGTTTAGTTTAATTACAAATCTCCTTGTTTAGACTCAATTCCTTAGTTTTAATCATTTGCTTTTCGTTTCTTCTTTTTCCTAAACAAAGCTTCCGTTAAGTTTCACTCAAGAAAGAACTTAGTGATTACCGCTAGTCCAGAAAATAATTATCGGCAGTTTATAAATCAGTTGTGCCGTGCGTTGAAACTGAATCAAGAAATTCATATGGAAGCTTACAGTTTGTCAAGGTTTCGCATAAAATGAAAATTGTAAATTGCCATCGAATGCAAAAATTAGATTAACATGAAAAATAAGTTGTAGAAAACTGAGGAAACAGTTTTGGTCGAGAAATGCTTTCATGCTACTACACAAGAGTATGGAAGATTGTCCTAAAATTTGCCGATTGCGACTTTGAATGTTTGTTGTGCTAAATTTGAAATAGCCGTAGCTTCTCATTTCAGCTGCTTCTAGTGATGAAATTCCGTTTGAGTCTCCATCGTCTGTTCTTCGCAGCTACCTTTCTGTAATGACATATTTTGGTGCAAAAATTAATCGTCTGAGTTTCTTGTTATTTGTATTAACCCTATTCTGCCTGGGGGGGGGGCAGAAAGTGCCAGCGCTGACTTCAAATTTATCGTACTTAAAGGGCATTCAAGCAATTATAGCCAAACTTTATGACTTTTCCTAAACATTATCTGGGAACATTTTGGTGTGTCAATATTTTGATCACGTGACTTGATGTTTCCATGGCAACAAGGTTTTGACAGGCCGTTTTAGCCAAATTTGGTATTTTCAGCTTAATTTTCAGTTTTCATGAGATTTCCGCTTTCTACGAATAGTTTCCTCAAAATCTTTGCAATTGTTGCATCCTTATATTGTTTTGATGTTTTCAATTCAAATTTGGTGATTTTCTGACATTTCTGAACAATTTAAAAATCCAAGATGGCGGATCTAAGATGGCGGACATTTTTAAAGTATGACGTTATTTTGGCGTGATATGATATCACAATTGATTCGTGATTGTCACTAAAATAAGCATGTTTGAATGCTTTATACACCACATAAGTTTCATTTTTATAGCACAAATAACTTTCGAGATACAGATCGTTTTACCCAAATTTCTTGTTTTTTTAGCTTAATTTTCAGTTTTCATAAATTGTTTGCTTTTTACGATGAAATCTTTCCAAAATCTTTGCCGTTTTAGCATTTTTATATTTTTCTTGATTTTTTCAAAACAAATTTGGAGATTTTCTGACATTTCTGAACAATTTAGAAGTCCAAGATTTAGGATCCAAGATGGCGGATTTTTTAACGTATGACGTCATTGTGGCGTGTATGACGTCATAATTGACACGTGACTGCCACTAAAATAAAGATTTTCGGATGCTTTACACACCATGTAAGTTTCATTTTCATAGCGTCAATACTTTTCGAGATACATAGGGGGGGCACATCTGCCCCCCCCCCCCCCCCACCCCCAGGCTCAGGAACGAAAAAAAAGCCCAGGCAAGTTTTATTTCTTCGGTAGTTTTATAGCGACCTTGCGATCAAGAGATTTCTTGCTTTACCAAACCAAGTAAGAAAAAAATAAACATATTATTTACCGGTCTAGGTCGGTCTGTATCGAAAAAACCGTGCCCTCGGTCTTGAGTATGACATATGCCTCGGGCCGTACTCAAGACCTCGGGCCGGTTTTTTTCCTATACGGAACTCCCGCCCGGTAAATAACATATAATTATTACATATTACGTGTGGATATCAGTGTGATAAAGCCGTGAATAAAATCCATACCATCAGTGAAGTGATCGATATCACTTCACTAGTGAATGATACGATATCACTTCACTGGTTGTATAGCCGAAGATCATTCGAAGCCTTCTGAAGAATATCGAACATCACCCGAGCTATTCCGAAGATTGCCGAAACTTAACCGAAGATTTCCGAAGATTTCCGAAGATCACCCGAAGATTACCGAAGATCGTCCGAGGTATTCCGAATATTGCCCAAGCTTGACCGAAGGCTTGTAAAGATTACAGAGGATCAGCTAAGATTTGTTCACGTTATCGCAAAGGTTGCATGATAGCAGGAATAATCACAGGTCACCAAAGCGTATTATGAGAGTTTGTATGGAGCTGAAATTCGATCGAAAATTTTCACTTTTCTTTCGAAAAGTTGTAAATAATGTGAATTAAAGTGTTAAAACCTCACCTGTTGTCTTTTCCTGTGTTTTTATCGCTTCCGGAGGCCATTTTGGGCGAATTTCGACCTACGGTCGAATCTGCCACTGTTGTGTACTAAGAGAAGGACAAGGTCGGAAACGAATTTGAGCATTTCGCCAACCGTTTGTCGAGTAACCTCTGTGTCGCTCAATACCAAACGCACTCCCTCCCGGGTAAGTCGGCAAGCTGGCGGCTGGCGTTCAAACTTGGCGGGAAATTCAGGTACAGAACTGTATTTACCCGGGAGGGAGTGCGTTTGGTATTGAGCGACACAGAGGTTACGCGTGTCACCCCTGGTAGTGTATACTTTGGCGCTCGGCCGTTGGTTTTGACCCACTTTTTGGAACATAGCCTCGTTTCCATTCAATGGCCGTCGTTCCAAATATTTAGCTGTTTTCAACGTAAAACTGTGCTTCGAGAGATCGGTCTATTGACGATTGAATCACACAGAAAGGTAAGTACATCATCCTTCTTGAGATTTAGTGTGATTTCAAAGCGCCGGCTGGGGAAGAAATATATTTTTAGCGAGCATTTCGAACCGGACCTCGAAAAACGGTTGGCGAAATGCTCAAATTCGTTTCCGACCTTGTCCTTCTCTTAGTACACTACAGTGGCAGATTCGACCGTAGGTCGAAATTCGCCCAAAACGGCCTCCGGAAGCGATAAAAACACAGGAAAAGACAACAGGTGAGGTTTTAACACTTTAATTCACATTATTTACAACTTTTCGAAAAGTGAAAATTATTTTCGATCGAATTTCAGCTCCATACAAACTCTCATAATACGCTTTGGTGACCTGTGGAATAATTAAAATCAAATTATACTTCAGTTGTGCTTTACATGTTTTTATTTCCCCCTCATGGAATTAAAAACTCGTGCATAAAAACGATATCAAGCGCTTACCATGTAATAATCTATATTTACCTCTTTTATAGCAGATGTTAACGTATATTATCTATACCTGTTTTTAGTAAAAGTTCTTTTTCTCATAGATTCTGTATCAAATCCACTTGCTCCCCACCAGGTGTCATCTTTATCTTTAGGTTTCTCCATAAGTAACACAGAATTGCTGAAAGGCTGTGATACCTGGGTCAGAAAGTGAACCAAAGGTACAGCAAACAACCAGTCATGACGGTCATGATGATTCTCGGAAGCGTGTCTGCAAATGACCCGAATGGCTTCACCAAGGTTCCTAAATAAAAACAGTATCATTACTGTTTGGATCTATCTACATTGATGTGCAGTATAATAATACACGAATGAAAAGTTGGCATTGCGATCCACCTATAGTTTTGTTTACGAGTAAGAGGACATTATTTTGCAGTTATGTCATGATTGTTTCTGAAGATACATATTGGCACCGATTTTGTGAAGATACATATTCTGAAGATACATATTGATTCTTCGATGAATGAATTCTTCGAGGAATCGTCGGCAATCTTTCATATCTTGTCATTT
Source organism: Desmophyllum pertusum (assembly GCA_029204205.1). Lineage (NCBI taxonomy): Eukaryota > Metazoa > Cnidaria > Anthozoa > Scleractinia > Caryophylliidae > Desmophyllum > Desmophyllum pertusum. The sequence continues at coordinate 378,340 of MU827327.1, forward strand.
ACTCAGTTATGGAATGCTTTATTCGCCGGTAAAACTTGCTCGTTGTAAAAGTTAGCGTAAGTTGAGTTTTAAAAAATCATGTCTTTCTTGTAACACTACAGGAGACATGGTTCTGAATTGCTTTAGTTTCCATAAGCAATTTACCGGCGAAAAAAGTTCGACTTTATTCAAAACCAAAAATGCTTCCGCGTTCAAGTATTCATGTACAACACGTTGCGTATAGTAGGAATTTATATTTCAATCAACAACAACTGATCTTAATTTTCCTTTGAATTTGTCCAAAAATGTTTGAATCGCGATACAAAACTAAATTCGATTTTTGAGACTACATTACGGCTTTATAATGACGGATAAATGGGAGAAAATGTATTCCGTATTGGCTCCGATACGGAGGAATATATTTCTCCCAACTAGCCGTCATTATAAAGCCGTAATATTGTCTCAAAATTGAATTTAGTCTATAATATTTACCATGATGGGAAATGTTCAAACAAGTTTCAAACAATGAAATGATTTTTGTTGGTCAATGCATTTAGCAAGTCTATTAGAATAAATATGTCTTAAAACACAAATAATATGTATTTATACTGATATATATTTAACATGTATAATATGTTAAATATAAAATAATTATTCGGGGTAGTTATTCTTCTGGGTAGCCTATTACCTTTTTTAGTCATAATTTTTGTACATGTAAAGTGCAATTTAGTTAATGAAATTTGTTGTTGTTGCTGTTGTTGTTCAAAGCATTACACTGATCTAAACTTGAATCTTAATCCGAATCTGGAAACGCATTATGACACCTCAGCTGGTGTGGCTTAAATTTATGTGTCCCCTCATGATCTAAACTTGAATCTTAATCCCATTTAAACAAGAAGTTCCAGTATAAAAGGGCCTGGCCTGGCCATTCTCACACCTAGTTGTCAATCAACCATCAAAGCGTAAACAGCTGACAAACAACCTGCGCTTTTTGTACGACCCTTACGGATAACATTTGTTGTATTTTTTTCTAAAAATGTTCTGTTAAACATTAGCAAGTTATATCTTACTTTTTTATTGATATATTTTAGTTTCATGAGCTTTTGAAGCATGTTTAGTTTGCAGGACGCTTGACTCGACAACGTGCCATGACTGCAAAAGTACAAATTTGCATTTCGCACCCGAAAGGTGTGAAATGTGGGAGGTGCCATCCCTTTTATAGCGGAACTTCTTGTTTAAGGTTATTCCATCGAAATAGAAGTTACACTGGGAAGTTTCTGAAACTTTCCCTAGTTGAACATTGTGATGTAATGTTTCAAAATATAGAATAAAAAGAATAGGTCACCAGCCTCGCGAAAGAGATATAATCGACTAAAACTACCTCATAATTCCTTAGAAAAATCAACCAAAAACACGTATTTTTCACGTTTTCAGTGATTATCGATTTTTCTGCACTGAGAATTGGTATATACTCCTTGTATAAAAAGAAGATGATCACTAGACTTAAATATGCGGGGAAAAAAATGATAGGTCACCACGCCCGTTTACGAGAAAACGATCATTTACCTCTCTGGCGAGCATAGCCATAATGAAAAAGCCGCCATGTTTTTAATGTGCGCGCGCTAATTACACGCGAAATTATGCGCAGAAAGGATGCGCAGTGCAATACTAAGGAATGACCTTAAACAATATTTTTGTTTCTTATATTATCCTCTCCCTGAATATAGTTCATATTTGGGGGGTTCTTTACATAATAGATAGTTGGTGTATATAGCGAATAATTTAAGCCCTGGGGCGAAATTTGTCAGCCGGGACCGTAAATAACTTTTTCAATATTGAAAAAAACTTTCCGGATTTGCCTGAATTTTATCTGGAAAAAATTGTGTATGGCATGTAGGCTTGGATAAATTCTGCTCGTAAAATGGCTTATTCTGCTGGCAGGCAATGCTCGTAAAAATCGCTTTATTATGCTCGAAATTCTCCTCGGACACCCTTATTCTGCTCGAATTCTGCTTGGTACCCGAAAAGTTTTCCGCCAATACCGCTGACTTCAAAGTATATGATGCGATCTCATGTGAGTGCGTTTTAGCTCATGCTCGAGATATCACATTAATTGCAAGGTATATTAGTGTTACTGATTTCCCCTTATTCTGCTCCAATTCTGCTCGAAAATGCCTTATTATGCTGGCAGAATGCTCGCCTCAAAAATCGCTTATTATGCTCGAAATTCTGGCGGCAGAATTTATCCAAGCCTAATTGCATGTCATTGTTCACGGGGACTTACTGTTACCATGGCAACCATATTTTCACTGACATGTTTTTCCAAATTTTGGCAATAATGTTTTACCTTTTTGATTCTTTTATTGGTTTTGATTACTTTTGAGTCATATTTGGTGGTTTTCTGACGTATTGAAAAAATCAGGAATTCCAAGCAAAAGATACATTTCTGGACATACTATATACCCAACAATCGTTTAATAATCTCGGAGTAACGTAGGGGGAAATCCCCTCCAACCCCCCACGGCCTGAATATGGTTAAAGTCATCCCTTATAATATTTCTATATTAAAAGAAAAAAAGTACTTACTGCCACTGCTCACAGGGAATGCGGTCAAGAAGGCTTTCAAATGCAATACAAGTTTGTTCTTTTGGGTCTGGTCTAAGAATCAAAGAGAAGAACAGCCTTTTATAATCTTCAGGATCAAGATTTGTGTACACACTGTGTACATAAATAATATACGCTATTGATACTGATGACACCAAGTCTGTCTTGTCTTCTGCTTCTGATTTCTTAATCTTTGCTTTGATAAATTCCTTCAAAATCTGAAATGTAAAAAAAAAAACTACGTTTCAACTGCCTGTGAAGGATGCAACATTAAATTTAACATAAAACGTATTTGGAGACTGTATAAAAATAGCAGTCATTTAGAGAGACTACCATAAAATATTTTAATAATGGGTAGCATCCTTTTAGGTAATCTTAAGGACCTTTGGCCATGACGCTTATCTTTTAAGCGAAGATAAACGGACGCATAGTAAACGTGCGTTAAGCGGCGGTTTCATAGAACGTTCAAACTGTACTGTTTAGGAAACGTTTTAGACAGATGCAAACATCTGCCAAAGGTACGTTCGCAAGCATCACGATGAATCCATGCAAGCATATTTAAAATGCGGTTCAAATTAGAAACTCCCGAAGTCACAAATTTCACACAAAAAGACTGAAAACAAGCTATAAAATGTAAAGCTCTGAATGCGAGAAAGCAAACCGCGTCAGGTGCGATCGTGTTGTACATGTATCTGACTCGAACCGTCTTTTTATTAGCTTAGAAAGTTCCAGTGGAATAGTTTTCGCCTTTTTTTATAGCCCTGTGTCCGTTTGAAATAACTCTAGACTTCATTTTCCAGATTATTTGTATGCAAAACAAATCTTGGATGCAATGAATTATGAACGCTCCGGTATTGCCATTCACGAGGCCTAAAGTTACGATTTGTCACGATTTGTGATGAATGGGAGTACTTAGTTTCATGATCATTATTTAACATTGATATGAGGCTATCTTAACGAATAGTCCGCCGTTTCAACGTATAGAAAGGTTCTATGAATGGCGTATTTAATTTTTTCCCTAGAATTTGGATTCATGTACATTCCTTACATTATCGCTGTTTTGCAATTTTTACAAAATGAGGCTTGAAATAACAAAGCCGGCATAAGGGACTGTGCAATAATTACCAGGAGGGGGGGTTGGAAAACCAGAGGGGGGGGGGGGGGGGGGGGGGGGGGGGGGGCATAAAGTAAAATCAAAGCAAGGAGAGGGGGGGCTCTAGGTAAAATAAGTCACTCAAGAGGGGGGGGGGGGGGGGGGGGCTTAACATTTTATTTAAAGTACATATTACATTGGCGAATCCATACCTATTTATAAGGTGGGGGCCGAAAAATTTTCCGGCCCTTCGGGCCTAGGAAGCCTTCACCGGACCTGAAAATAACACACATGCCCTTTTCCTTCTGCTATAGTTCTGTTGAACATTGTTACGGAGGTGATATTTGTTCCAGACGCGGATGTCCAACAATTAAACATGCAGTAGGAGCTCTTCTTTCTGTTATAAGATTTTTATCCACAGGTGCATGTAGAGAAAATGTAGCAGCGTACTTGTATAAAGGTGTGTATACTGTGAGGGGGGGGGGGGGGGGGGGGGGTCGTACATAAGTTCTGACTGATTAGAGGGGGGCAATAACTAAATTCACTCCTTTAGGAGGGGGGGTATTACCTAATATTTGGCTACATGAAGCCCATTTTCCAACCCCCCCTCCTGATAATTATTGCACAGTCTCTAAGAACTACAGAAGTTGGTTTTAAAGGTGGGTCTGCTATGTATTTTGATTCAGCAAAATTTATCAAGCTAATTAAGATTCTAGGGGGTTTCTGTCGATTTTTATATATGAACTAAATTCAAAGTACACAAATTAGTACATTCCACTGCATTGCAAGCGCTATAAGCAGCTTATATGTATGCAGCTTTTAAGAATGCGATATCAAAAGGTAAAACAAATTAAGCCTTATAAACCCGTGACGAAATTTTAATGATTTGGGTAATGCAAATGATCGATTCAAAAAATTTGAATCCAGGTAACACAGTACTTATGATCATGTAGAAAAGCAATGATCAGCTTCAAACAGTAATTAATTGACCACAGGCCGAATGTCCAAGTCAGGCCGTGCCTGACGAAATATTGGAAAATATATTATAACATTTATCCCAACCGTACAGTCAGCCTTTCTTTATTGTATTAAAATAATTAGCTGACAAAAAATATAACAAATCTTACAATATACCTATGTTAATGGACAAGTCCTAAATTACATATCTAGTTAATAAGGTCACTTGGTCTATATGACATGAACAACGTATAAATGATTGACTTACCGTGTAGAAGTTATATGATGATGGAACATTATTTTTGTATTCACCACCTTTTTCCACCATTGTTTGTTTCATGCAGTAAGCTATATCATTCACAGCTTCTACTGCCTCCCAGTTAGTGAAGTTTACTTCACCCAGCATGGCGAAAGTTGCAATGCTTCTTCCTTTAACAGTACCCATGCTCTTCACACATTCAATTGGAATAGTGTTGCGAAAACTTTGGAACTTGCCAGGCGGACTAAAAATAGTGTCATCATACTGGTGCCAGACAGCTAACAAAGTATAAAAAAATGTAACAATTAAGATTGTTTCTTTAACATCCATTACGCAGCAACAGTGATGTATTAGACTGCTTGCAGTCCGCCTTTTCTCTTAGAACCGTCGAGCCGGCGTCGAGCGTTTATCCCTGCATGGGCGTAAAAAGCCCAAAATGGCGGTATGAACGAGCGCTCCGCGAGCTCGCCACGCTCCAGATTATTTCGAGAGAGAAACAGACTGCAAGCAGTCTAGTGATGTATATATTGAGTATACAAGCATTAGCGGATATAAAAATAATATAAAATTAATACCTCCAGTTTGGCATCTGTCTTTTGGTATTTGAAGACATCGGTTCGCCGTATGTCCCCAGTCAATTAAGTAGTCCCACAAATGCTCATCCTTTTCTGAATCTTTTCTTTTTGCTTTAAATACAATATACTTGTAGGGACGTTTGTCAGAAACATAGTCACATGGTACCAGGAGCTTTGCTTGAACAAGGATAAAATCATTTTCCAGGTTCCTATAGATCCAAACGATATATTATAGAGTATAATACATATTATTGCGCAGTGCTGTGAACACTAAATAATGGGACAACCCCCCCCCCCCCCCCCCCCCCCCCCCCACCCCCCCCCCCCCCTCCCCACTCCCCCACCTACATTGTGTACGCCACTCCCACTTGACTGTTTTACTAACATTTCAACAATGCATTGGCCGAGCCAAAAGAAAAGAGACATTGACTTGGGAAAAGGTAGGGCTGAAAACAGGTTATAAATTAAACTAAATGTTGGGCAGATCTTCCAGTATTTTGATTTTATAGTCATACTATAAATTATGAACTTCTCACAGCAAAATTGATTACAGTATTTCCTTGATCAAGAGCCAGGTGAGCTTACTTCAAAATTCAGTTTTAGTTTCAAATTTCAGATTTTCCATTGTCAAGGCCATAATAGAACCTGTTGTATTGTTATATAATTTAATATTTGGCATTCATCATGACTGCTTTTAAGAAAAAGGGTGGGTTGATATTTTAAATTTCATGATTCTATGGGGAGAGCTTATTCGAGGGTGGGCTTTTAATCGAGGAAATACGGTAAGTTAAGGTATTTTATAAGTCTGCTTTTTAAGAGAAAAAAATTTAAGGGCGGTGCCTCCTTAAAGGGACTGTGTCACCTGGTGCCCATGCGCGGTAGGGTCCACTAAAAGCTAATTTGCATACGAGTTTTCAGCTTCAATTTGAAAGCGTTCGCCAACGTTTTCAAATTCGGCGGGAGATTCGAGGAGATGAAGCAGTCGAGAACAAATCTACGCTAATCTTGGCAATCTGTTGCATCTGGCTCACTCTTGATGTTAACTTATCCTTAAGAGATATCGAACTACAGTTCTATTTAGTTATTTCGGTGTTAGCTTGCTCGATTTGCGAAAAATATCCGATAGAAAGTATTACAGTGGACTTGTACTTCAAAGAAAGAATCAAGGGCAAGAACTAGTACCATCGAAGGAACAGGCTAGAAGTTTATGGCTTTATATTCATCGCGGTTTGGAGCAACATTAAGCGCTAGTTTCTTATCACATTCAACTTTCGCTGCCCATCTCCTTTCGCTGGAGGCGAGAAAGAAATCAATCGAGTCTTTAGAAGAAAAACAACAGCTTCAATGGCGGGCCGCTTCAGTTTACTGAATGAATTTTGCCACGGCAGTAGCGGACTTATTGAGCCTTTCCTAGAATTCTGAGAGCAAAACGGTGAAGAATATTATTTATTTGATAATGAATGGATATTACAATGATGTGTTGGTCCTTTGCAAAAACCACAGCGGATTCGAATTCGCTTCACATTCTATTTTTTTCGCAGGGAAGCTCACTACAATACTAGCCGTACCGGCGCTTGTCACGCTGCACGGTACTTTTTTATTGAACGTTATTTTACTTTTCAAATTATGAAATTTCCATCTGTTTGCATAAAATAGTCGCCTCCAATACAACTTTTCATTTCTAAAGCAGCTTTTATGTTTTGAATCATAGTTTTCTAAGCGAAATAAAATGTAAACGCGATTAGCATAATTTTGTTTTGACATTTTGGCTGCCAGCGAAGGCGTACATTCTTCAATGATTTTTGTCAAACTTATGTTAACAGGATTCAGACCATGAATAAACTGCTATGGAAAATAAATGGCAGAAATTTTATTTCTCAATATCAAAGAAAAAAAAGCAAGGGGAAGTGTGAATTTAGCGGTTGAATTTGAGTTGAATGTTTTTGCCGGAAAGTCACGCAAGAGTTGTTCCGTGAAATTATCGTCTTATGTTATCAATAAACCTCGTTCAGTTATAAATATTGCAGCTACGTTGACACTCGCCTTTATTTACTCAACAAGAAATACTTCACTCCAGATTACCGATATAAACTGCGAAAAAGGTCGTATGCAAATTAGCTTTTAGTGGACCCTACCGCGCATGGGCACCAGGTGACATAGTCCCTTTAAATACCAAGGTATTTCTGCGCGGTTTATGACTATGCGGGAAAAGCAGTTATTAGCAAGGGCTAATGGAATCGAAAATTTTAAAGAAAATTGGTGGTAACCACATATTTTCCAGAGATAATCACGCTTCAATCTGAAAAAATGCTGACGTAACATTTTCTCAAAAAAAAAAGAAACTATTTCTTCGCAGATTTCCTTTGAATTTGCCTTTACCTACACAAAAGCAAAAATAAATCTAAAAAGCTTACTTAACAAGTGGTAATATAACAACTACTGTTTTTTTAATTCAAAATCATCGCAACGTAGCCAGCATTATCAACCCTGACAGTGTTGAATAGGCTTACTGCTTCCATTTAAAAAGTAAAAGTAAAAAATTAAAGTAGCAGGAAAGCTACACAAACGTGGGTGAATATCTGGCAGAAAAGGGAAAATTAAAGTGCCTATATAATTTCAAAACGTTTTATTCTCTTAAATAAATCTACCTGTAATTCGAAAGTATTTGTGCGAAAAAAAATTGGATTCGATTGAATCCTTGATTTTATATGCGCTGCTGAAGTCATGCTTGGTGCCGAAAGCGGATTATGACGTCAACCCAGGAACCGCACAATGTAGCGCCTCTGTCATTTCTCTGTATTTGTCTGGGATAATTGAACATAAAAATGATCATTTCTATGTCTACGAAGAGTTTTGTTTCGAAATTGTGCATTCTTCATCTATCGGAGTCAACGTTTAGGTAAGTCAACGTTAAGTTTCAATTCGGATTACTCCGAAATATACTTTAGTCCTGAACTGTATAAATCGAACAACAAGCAAGAACGTGTGTTTACATATGGTATGGCACTGATGGCATTCCGCAATCAATACTTCAAGCAGCAACGAGTAAGATATCGTCTCGGGTGAACTGTCTGGTGGCCTGGAATGGACAACTAAATGCGAAAAGGAGGTCAAAGCAAACGAAGAGCTGAAAAGAAAGCTCAAAGGACCGCTTTGATAGCACTGAAGAAGTCAGTCAATGGTATTCTTGTCACCTATAGTACTCCCATGCGCGAGCGTATAATTAACAATTAGATTATGAGCTCGAGATTTCTATGATGTGATAGTTGATGAGGCCGTAATCTAATTGTTTTAGTAAAAATCATAACAATTGTCTAGCATTAACTCTAAACCTTTTTCCGAAAACTTCGGAGAAACGAGAAGAAACCGCAATTTTGTAGACGACCTCCTGCCACTGCATACTAATATAAACAATAGAGTGTTTCTGTCGAGGAACTATCGGCTGATAGTTGACGCGGAAATTTTATGTTCTAAAAAACAAATATTAGCCCAAGAACGAAGTTCGAGGGCTTATATGCTAGTTTTTTAGAACATAAAATTTCCAAGGGCAACTATCAGACCGATAGTTCCGAGACAAAAAACACTCTATTGTCGTTATTGTTCACCACTAAATTTTCCGTGCGGCGGCCTAAAACTGAAAACGACATTAATTTATTCATTTCGATTTCTAACACACTGCGACGCTTGGAGCTTCAAAAATAGTTTTGCATTTTAACTTTTGTCTCGTAAATACGTACAAAACTTTAGGTTAAACTTTGTAAATCGACTGAGTGATTTTTCAGTTCCATCCAAATGAAGCATGATATGTATGAAAAACGGCGGCAAAACCTGGCGCGGGTTCCGCCAAGTTGAATGAAAAAGAAAGCAGGACAAAAACGTTTTCTTCGGATTATTTCTTCGCTAAATCTCTTCTAAAGTTTCATATATTCTCGAAAATTGTGCAAATGATTTAGCACAAAATGGGAAGATCTGAAATAATTGTGGAGCTGAACATTATATTCATTTTACAAGTCGAACGGACAAGTGAACGGAGTCGAAGGTTTCACTTATTTACGGCGGGCAAACGCTCGACAAACTGCCGTATTTAAGCTTCGTGACCGATATTTATTGTGCTGATTCAGGCTGGAATTGTCAAGCCTCTTGGAAATACAAGGTAACAATACTGAATAGGCTAAGCTTAAACTTGTGGTGTAAACAGGCTGTCATTTTTTGGAAGAATTTGTGTCGGTTTACCGATCTTTCCGTAAATTGTTTTAGTGCTCTTTCATTCTCATTTGTTGTACATTTACAGGAATTGCCATTAAATATTTCGTTCCAAACTTCGTGCATGCCCATATGTTATGAAAGAATTGATAGAGAGTAAATTCTCGCTATTTTTTAATTTATTATTTCAACTGTTTTAGCTCAAAACTGCACAAAAACGGTTGTTTTTCGCTCAAGCGGCACTATCGATCCGGGGTTTTTTGCCCGACGGGCACTATCACCTGACAGTGTCTCTCCGCGGATGAACACTATCACGTCACGTGTTCGATTTAAGCCAAACAGAATCAAATAAAACTTAGTTGTGAACTATAATGGCTGATAGTGTACGAGTAGCTCAGCCAATCAGATTGTCTCATTTGCCTTAGTATACCAGTAGAGTTTTACTGTTAAATATCAGCTTTCACCATTTAGAGGGTTTTAATTTTTACAAAAGCCAAGTAAATGTCGCAGTTTTCTCTCGCCCGTGGATACGCAGATGTCTCAGTATACATTGCTGTTTAGCGAGGTTACAATTTACCAATATGCCATCCAAAAAGCTTGTTTTGGCTCAGTTCTATTTAAGTATTGGTCCATGCTTAAAGTTTATATATCGAGAGTTTACAGAGAAGTGTATTAAAGGAATCCCCGACTGTTGGAACAAGTTGCCGTTAAAGTGATAGAAAAATAATCTGAACCTAAAATTTGTTGAAAACCGCGCAATATTATTTCAGTGTTAACGAAAAAACTGGCTACAAATCTCTGTCATTTTAGGTTTCAAATTACCCGCGCGCCACCATCTTGGATTTTATGACGTTTCATGGTTGCCCCTTTTGTTATACAACAAAAGAGCTATTGTTTACTGACAATAGCGGCAACCACAATACGTCATATAATACAAAATGGCGGCGCGCGGGAAATTCAACCCCCAAAATGGCTGATATGTGTATCCAATTATCCCGTACAATTGAACGTTTTTCCAATTTATTTCAACAAATTTTCAGTTTAGACAATATTTCCAACAATTTAACAGCAATTTGTTCCAACAGTAGAGGTTTCCTTTAAGAGTTGCTTAAGACGCAGCCAAGAGATATATGTAGTCGAATAAGCGGCTTACTCGGGCCTGGAAATTGAAGCCGTAGGAAAGAAGCTGAAAGGAAACAAGCCTCTGACATCCTCAAACGTTTGTCGTTGCTACTCCAAATAACCACCGTAGTGAACTAAGTTAATTTTGAAGAAAAAAACCGTTAAATAAATGACTTTTTCTTCCTCGATGAGCGAAGTGGAAATGTTCCCTCAGCTGTCCGCATTGATATTACGATGTATATACATGGATGTATCTTCTTGTGTGAAGAAAAAGCGTTCTACGTTTATAGAAAGCTCTAGAACCTCGTCGATATACAATACAACATGAAATACAGCCTTTGCGCACACAGAAGAAGCCATATTTGTTTCGAATTGCAATTGGTTGATTGGATGACGTCATTGTCCTCTCGTCCCAATCCTTATTTACGCGCTCGGACATTTTTGAATCCAGCAATGGCGGCAAGTCGAAGTTGGAAAGTAGAGTTAAAATAAACGGACTTCCGTGAGAATTTTGACTTGATATTTGGCACATTTGCTATTTGGTGGTTAAAGTTTCGAAATCCGAAGAGAACAGGAGACGTGTATTATTGATCGTAGTAGCACTTTAAGCTTACGGGAAGATCTGCCGAAAACCGGCACAATTAAGCTTAATTCTTCAAAAAAATGAAAACCTGTTTACAACACAAGTTAAGAAAGTATTTCTACTAAAATCAGACACAGTGCGGCAAAGCTTAAAAAATAGAATTCTCTATCCTTTTGCACACAGTTAGTCCATAGTAAGAATACAAACGCTATGTAGTTTTTTTCTTGAAATAGGTCTATATTTCCGAGAAAAAACGAGTTTTCGATTTCACGTCCAGACTCGAATCAGCACGTCCAAACTGGGTTGAAAATCGACCATTTTCACTCGGCGCGCGTGTCGAAACTATCGAGCATATGAAAGATTTAATACTACCAACGAATTGCATGACTTTTCCTTATTTAGAGAACACAATTTAAGAAGTATAGGTTTATTCTGATTATTGAACGGTACACAAAACCAGAGTAATCTCAAATGTTATGATCGTTAGTTGGTCAAAATAATTGCCATTTTAACCATGTGCCATATCTCGGAATCCCATAAGATTAAGGATTTTTACCGTAGAAGGATAGATCTTCCAATATATGTAAAGTTTAGTTTGGGCAAATAATTTCGCACTTCTCAAAAAATTATTCAAAATAGTAGTCGGAAGACATGAAATCACGCCAGCTGTCGAATGCGTGACCAAACGTAAACTTACCGTATATGTGATTAAAATTACTTCAATTCGAAATACAAGCATTGTCTCAGTATTAAACAACATAAATATGCCCACCTTTGTTCGGTTATAATATCCTGACTGTTGCAGAATGTTCTTTTTCTTGACAATTTTCTAATGCATGGCGTTCCTTGAGGTTTGTGGGATGAGTACGCATCCGAATTTGAAGTTGAACTGCGATCAAACAGCTCAATACTATCAAGTTCCTATGCACATGTATATTTGTGTTACTCAGGTTTATCAATATAATTGTTTAGCCAGCTTCCAGGCAGTATCCACCAAAACGAAAGGCAATTAAGCCACTTCGGGTATCCGTTAAACAAAAAGTTATCAGTACATGCACGAATGCGGGTAATTTGCATATTGTCCAGCACAACACGTGACAACTTTTTGTTGCACGTTGAGGATCAGATTACATGTAAGCATGTCGGAACAAAACAAGTTTGGAAATCTAAGAATTGACGTGTTTGTTGTACTAACACGAAGAAAAAAATTTATGTTTTATTACCTCCTGGATAATATTGATAATCAATTACAATATGATGTTGATTCTTTTCTGCATGAGACTCACTCAATTTACAAAATTCAATTAACGAGATTTTTACCAAATAAAGTAACGAGGTTTTTCCCCCACGGAAAATATATGAATTACCCGACACAAAGCAGCCCGGGTGGCTGGAAATGCATCTAAAAGTAACTTTCAGCATTTAGAAACCGAAGTTTTTAATATAAGAATCAGCATTTATTATCCGGTCTTTAAATTTAGAGAAAAAGAAGAGTGGTCCACTTTCTGAAAAGTAAACATAAATTTTTGTGATCTCTCTTTTTCCAGCGGCCAACAGCCTTACTTGTTCATATTTCCATATGCGCTTCTTGTCGTTTTACAAGTAACTATGACAATAAAGTAAAAGTTAAAAATTCGAAGCCGTTCATCCCCCTTCCCGGGAATTTGTCAGGATGTTGTAAATGCCCCACATAGGGCCGGGACAGCTCATAGCATATACTCTTGGAAGAGTGCAAATGCCCCAATCACAGGACAACATCATTTTATTTTCTCTCAAGCAAGCCAAAAATCTACATTTCAAGCAGAACTCAGATATCAATTGTTGATGTTTGTTCCGTTGCTTATGGTAATTACAACTTGTGTCCATTGCGAACTAGCTTCCGGTAAAATATTAACTAGTGAACTGATGACTTCTGGAAATTTTTATTATTTTATTTTGTTTCAGAAAAGTGTGTGTGTGTGTGTGTGTGTGTGTGTGTGTGTGTGTGTGTGTGTGTGTGTGTGTGTGTGTGTGTGTGTGTGTGTGTGTGTGTGTGTGTGTGTGTGTGTGTGTGTGGGGGGGGGGGGGGGGGGGGGGGTTTACCCTCCCCCTGCGCGGGCGTTAAGTCTTTTACAGATCCTACGTATACCAGCAGCATTTTCGTTCGCGGTCCTTTGCTACTTATTCACGTTAAGTCTGGACATTTTGATAGTTTGATTTTGTTTTGTTTTTTTTTAGCAGTTTACGAGTGGATTACTCTATATTACTCGATTTTCGCGGTAGAGTGAGAGGCGTGACACACGCGCGCTTCGCCGCGATCGCGCTAGTGTTTCCTGCCCGGCCCCACCCCATGTACAAAAAAATGTTGTCACGCGTGCCAATATGCAAATTATTACTCCGGCCCAGGGCCTCAGGGCCAGGGCCAGGAGTTATAAAAAGGGCTTCGTCGTCGACACAAATCTGCATTCTTGCGCAATCTTGTGACGTAATCCCAGTGCGCTTTGCTCGCGAGCCTATCACTTGCTCCACGTGACAGGCTCGTGGAAAAGCTCGCGGAAAAACACTGTACGAACACTGAGAAATTGTAGTGTGTAACCATGTATAACTCCTCATAACTTCTTCGAGTTAAAGGTCAAATGCAACGAAATTTGGTATTTTTTCTTTTGTCGCGAAAACTGTTCTTTACACTGGCATCAATCATACTCAACCCTCAAAAGCTGGTTTGTGGCGCTTAAAAGGCACAAAATTGGACAATTTCCGAGAATTTCCGACGGCTGAACGAAAACGAACCAGAAATGACCGCGCTTGGAATGGAAACGAATTTACTGTTTTTGTGACGTCATATGTGGTGAGCTTGTTTTCGCGCGTGTTTTCGCGCGTGTTTGAAGCTTGTAAATTATTTGCTTGGGTCAAGTGTTCTGGGTTTGTTCGGAGATTATTCCATAGTGTATTGACGAAAATGGATGAAGACCTTGACATCTCCTTTGAAAATGCTCAAATACAACAAATTAATTAATCTCATCCATTCCTTGCATCTCTTCTCGTCGTTAGGGAATGTAAAAAAAGCTTACGCCTGATTAGGGACCTTAAACAACCACGACGGCGACGGAAACGAGAACGTCACAAAACAATAGTTTTAATTAGTAGTACAATTGCTTCGCACGTGCGTTTTGCATTTTAGTACATTTCTTTGCCGTCCTCTGCAAAACAACTAACAACAACGTGAAATGACCAAATTCGTATAGGAAATCGTATGAACGCGAGTGCAATTCGTGATTTATGGGCACGAGTGATGTTTTGAAAGTTCTCAAAATTGCACGAGCCTTTAGGCGAGTGCAATTTGAGAACTTTCAAAACATCACGAGTGACCATAAAACACTAATTGCACGAGCAGTTCATACGATTTTTTGTTTATAATATTCTCAACAAAATTTTGCTGCGGCCATCACGCTACTCTGCACACGAAACGCTTCACTGGTTTCCAGAGTGTTCACATGTTTTATTTGAACGCGCAGGCAAACCAAGCGTGAACTTTTTGAAAGAATTACAGTACTATAGTTTAGAAAATATTTAACTATTAACTTGAAAGCTTATTTCAATGCCATTAAGCGGCAAAAACGTCTCTACTTGTCCGGTACCGTTTATCACAATTCCGTATTGCACTCTATAACCTATTTATGCACTCGTCATTGACCAATCAGAAGCTGCATATTTTGTTGAGTATACTATAAACGGTATTATTATGGAGAACGTGAACACACGACGGTGAATTTTCCTTTCTCTATCTGGACTTGAACTCTGTCCCTGCGAATTCAGCTCCTGGACGTGTTGGAATAATCGCGAAATAGTTTATAGGAATGTGAATTCACTTTTTAAGTGACGTTTTTGAACAGTTTCTACAGTTAAAAGCAGCACAAAACACCACACTTGTTGATGTTTTGAAACTGCAGAATTTTATAATTTCCACTTTTCTCGCGGACTCGCGCGTGTATGTGACGTCATATGTGGTGAGCTTCCATTTCCGACAATTTCCGAAGTTTACCCGAACGCTTCCGTTTGTGGAAGCGAAAAAAAAAGGCGGTTTTCAAAGTCGAATATCTCGGCGACGTTTTGTCCAAATTGTTTCAAACTTCAGAATATGATTATTCATAATATTCCCTATGATTTCGACTTAAAACTAATCTTATTAAAATTTCATTGCATTTGACCTTTAAGCAATAAATGCTGTGCTTTGAGAGTTGAAGTCGCGCGTTCATGCATGAAGCGCGTTGAGAGCGGGTTGAGGGCAAGGTTTGGCTGTATTCCTCGAGGCGGTGAAACGTGTGGCGTAATGTGATAATTAGTCGTCAACTGAAAGCTCGACCAGCTCTAACACAGGCTGTAACGAAAGCTAACTTCCCCAGTAGCTGGAGTTCACATAGAAGATAACTAGAGTCGAAAAGCGGGAACAGTGAGAGTCATTGTCGAGGCCTTGACGCAAACTGGTTTCACGCAAACTGCGGACTTTAGCGAGACTGGCGTGACTACTTGTTTTTTTCGTAGTCACTGCACTTTTATCGCGCGATTCCAAATCGCCCGTGTAAACCAGCTGCGATTTCATGGCGATTTGACTGCGATTTATCGCCGATGTTTGGAACTTGCTCGAATTTTGATGCCATTTATCGGCGATTTGATACATCTCCTACAACTCGCCATACAAATCGCCATACAAATCGCCGTGTAATCGCAGGTAGTTTACACTTGCGCGCTAAATCGCCGCTAAATCGCCGCTAAATCGCCGCGACAAATCGCATCAAAAATCGCATGTGTAAACGGGCCTTTAGCATGATGCAATATTACATCAGGCAGTCACGTTTTTCGTCACGCTGGTTCGTGTGTTGACTCTTCAGCCTTAGAGTCCAGTGACCGCGAGTTTACTCGAAGCGATAGAAGCAGAATTGTCAAACACAGCGCTCGCTTGTAAACAGGTGAATAAAATTACGTTTTACTTGGCTTGTGTGTAAGCTTGTTATTTTTTAATTTTCACGACTTACATAACAATCAACGTTATCCTATTCTGAACGTATGGGTTACCCTGTGGAAGACAAAAATGCTCAAAAACCAAACCCTGTCGAGCAGGACATTCCTATATAGCGTACACAAGGGAGTACACTCGCAGCGTACACTCGCAGTATAACTACGGTATAACTCGCAGTATAAGTCGCAGTATAAGTCGCAGTATAACTCGCAGTATAACTCGCAGTATAAACTCGCAGTATAACTCGCAGTATAACTCGCAGTACAACTCGCAGTATAACTACAGTATAACTCGCAGTATAACTACAGTAAAACTCGCAGTATAATTCCAGAATAACTCGCAGTATAACTACAGTATAACTCGCAGTATAATTCCAGAATAACTCGCAGTATAACTAGCAGTATAACTCGCATTATAAGTCGCAGTATAAGTCGCAGTATAAGTCGCAGTATAACTCGCAGTATAACTCGCAGTATAACTCGCAGTATAACTCGCAGTACAACTCGCAGTATAACTACAGTATAACTCGCCGTATAACTACAGTAAAACTCGCAGTTATAATTCCAGAATAACTCGCAGTATAACTACAGTATAACTCGCAGTATAATTCCAGAATAACTCGCAGTATAACTAGCAGTATAACTCGCACTATAAGTCGCAGTATAATTCGCATTATTATACGACATAGCATTTTAGAGTGCGAGTACGCACAAAGACGAGAGCAGATATGAGACCGTATTACATGGGTCTCAGTCCCCCTGACCGCGCGCTACGGAAAACTCTGTTGAAAGCCTATATTTTTGGAAAGAATTATGTCGTATAATAAACAATTTATTCAGCGGAAAGTTGTGTAATACGGTGCTGGGCATTTTTACTCGTCAGTGTTTATTTTTTCTCGCCTAAAGGCTCGAAAAAATAAAAACTGACTCGTAAAAATACCCAGCCGTATTACACACTTTCCGCTGAATAACCTCTATATGTGGATATGTATAGGGGACAAATTCGCTGTGTTTGATCCGTTTTAATTATCCCGGAGTATCACATCGAACGTTCGGAAATCGAACTCAATCGAACTCAATCGAACTTAATCGAACTCAATCGAACGATTTAGTTCGATTAAGTTCGGTCATCGAACGAAATCGAACTCACAAAAAAAATTGTGAATCGAACAAAATCGAACATTCGATTAGTTTCGGTCATCGAACGAAATCGAACTCGCACAAAAAAAATTGCGAATCGAACAAAATCTAACGTTCGAGCTCTTGATTATCAATCATAATAGATTCAGGCTCCATATGTCCTTTGGGTCATTTACAGGACTGATTTGCCTGTCACAGTGTGCTAATGAGACCCAGGATGACCATAAAAGAAAGAAATATAAAAAATCGTTCGATTTGGTTCGGAAAATCGAACTCACAAAAAAAATATGTGTTCGATTTCGTTTCGATGCCCGAACAAAATCGAATTTAATCGTTCGATTTAGTTTCGATTAAGTTCGATTAAAATTTCGTTCGATTTCGTTCGATGTGATACGCCGGGAATTATGTGTACGTGGTACGGGGACGGAAACGCCATTGAAAAAATTGTCAGGAAAAAAGAACATTCTGCAATAGTCAAAGATATTCATAACCGAACAAAGGTGAGCGTATTTATGTTGCTTAATACTGAGGGCAATGCTTGTATTTCGAATTGAAGTAATATTAATCACATACTGACGGTAGTTTACGTTTGGTAACGCATTCGACAACTGGCGTGATTTTCATGTCTTCCGACTACTATTTTGAATAATTTTTTGAGAAGTGCGACATCATTTGCCCAAACTAAACTTTAACATATATTGGAAGAACCTATCCTTCTACGGTCAAAATCCTTAATCCTATGGGATTCCGAGATATGGCGCATGGTTAAAATGGCAATTATTTTGACCAACTAACGATCATAACATTGGAGATTACTCTGGTTTTGTGTACCGTTCAATAATCAGAAATAAACCTATACTTCTGAAATTGTGTTCTCTAAACAAGGAAAAAGTCATGCAATACGTTGGTAGTATTAAATCTTTCATATGCTTGATAGTTTTCGACACGCGGCGCCGAGTGAAAAATGGTCGATTTTCAACCCAGTTTGGACGCACTGATTCGAGTCTGGAGGCGAAATCGAAAATTCGTTTTTTTTCTCGGAAATATAGGACTATTTCAAGAAAAAAACTACATAGCGTTTCTATTCTTAGTAACGGGCTACCTATATGCAAAAGGATATAGCGAATTTGAGTTTTTAAGCTTTGCCGCGGAAATTCGATTTTTGTCTGATTATTGTGGAAATCTTCTCTTAAAGCTTAGCCTATTCCGCATTTTTACCTTATATTTCGAAGATTCTTGCCAATTCCAGCTGGACTAAGCTTTTAAAAATCAGCACAATAATTCAATAAATATCGGAGCATAAATACGGCAGTTCGTCAAGCGCTGACGGCGGGTACAATCAAAGATCACTTCACAGTGAAATTATCTTCGAAGATCACTCTTTTTCTCTCCATCCATGTAGATATTGAGGGTTTTCCTTATTTCCTTATTCCATTCGCCCTTGTTGGATATGAGATGATTAAAACCAATTCGGCGCGAAGCGCGCCTCATTGGTTATGTTATCATCTCATATCCAACGCGTGCTCATGGAATAATTGTTAAATATTCACGAGTTGCTCATAAGAGCTTTTGATTTTACTAACTTTTTTGTTTCCTTTTATAATTTGTTTTTTCCTTTTGTTTCTCCTTTTTTTCTTGTATTGTAGTGTATTGTAAATTGAAAATGTATTGTAATGTCAAGTGTACTGTACTGTAAGTAATGTATATATGGTACATAACTGAGTCTGAGTTTTATCACTCCAAAAAGAGACTGGCAGGGTCCCAGAAAATTGCACCATTTTGACGCTTTTGGGGTTTCCAAAGTAGACAATCAGGTATGCCAGTCTCTTTTTCTCCTGTCCTCTATTCTTTCTTCTTTTCATTCTTCTTTGGCGTGGTTTCAAGTCGTACCGTACCGATAAAAACTGGGGTTTTGGCGTTTCTGTTGTTGTTGTCGTCGTTGTTGTAGTTGTTTGTTGTTGTTGTTTTTGCTGTTGTTGTTTGTTTTTGTTGTTGTTGTTTTTGTTGTTTTGTTGTTTTTGTTGTTGTTGTCGTTGTTGTTGTTGTTGTTGTTGTTTTTTTCTGTTGTTGTTGTTGTTGTTGTTGTTATTGTTGTTGTTGTTGTTGTTGTTGATTTTGTGTTGTTGTTGTTGTTTTTTTTTTGTTATTGTTTTTGTTGTTGTTGTTGTTTTTTGTTGTTGTTGTTTGTTGCTGTTGTTGTTGTTGTTGTTTGGTTGTTGTTGTTGTTTTTGGTTTTGTTTTGTTGCTGTTTTTGTAGGAAAATAACCCGCAGCTTGACCTTTGCACTGGGTCAATCACCACATTATTTCACCACCCTCATGCAACATGTACAATCTTACCTTTCTGGGTGGACTTCTACAACATCGTCATGGAACTCTCCAAAAGCAACTCCACCAAATCTCATAAAGATTCTGTCACCTTGATTCTTTTCAAATTTGAAATGAGGTGCAAGTACAGCATGAAATACAACAGTCATTTTCTTTCTTTTGTCTTTGGCAAAATACCCTTCTTCTTTTTGTTCTTCTTCTTTCTCTTTTTTATTTTTCTCTTTTTCCATCTCCATGACAACTTTTATCTCGATCTTTGATTTTGTCACTCTTCTGTTCTTCTGGCTCCTGGTTGTTTATTTTCTTCCTGCCAAAAAGAAAACCAAACTTATCCATCGTTATTTCATTAGTATATTTTGGAAGAAAAGACTACTCTAAACACGTTCTAAAACCTCAGGGCATATTCTAAAATGACATTTTACGAAAAAATCAACCTTTTTGCCTTATTTTTACCAAAATATAATCAAAGTTTGGCACATTGGCTTTTTAGGACTGTTTTTTGGCCAATCAACAATGCTTCAGGCAAAATTAACGCAATCTAAGCCATTTTTACCAAAACCAACAAGCAACAAAAAATAAATATCCATGCTAAAATTGCCACATTTTTACATTTATGGTGGGTTTTTTGCAGTCTCTCGGCCACGTTTTGTTGAATCAAGAGAGATTTTTTATCTATAAAATATATGTTCATTCTTTATTCGATAAAATATATTTTAATACGATAAAAAGACATTTTCATTCGACGATAAAATCACGTGGCAACGTTAGGCCTGGTCGCATAGCTGAAACATGGTGACGGATGGAGATGTAGCCCAGACCAACTCCTCGTGGGAAGACTTTATCTCAAGATTTTTTTCATCTACTGGATATCTGAGAGTACAATAATTTGAATTCTAACTCAGCAGCAGTGCTGTTGAATCAGTTGGATGTCACGTTATCAGTTCTTAGAGGTGTTTCAGAAGGAATGTACTGAATAGCTGCACTAACTATGTTCAAGCTTTTTCGTGAAATTCACTTAATATATTTGTGACTTGGAAGGAGAACCACTCTTTAGGATTTTCACGCAATCTTTCTTCTGCGTAGGTTTTTCCCCCGGGGGATGGGGGTACTCCCGTCAATTTAGGATAGGTGTGTGCCGCGAAATTTCTTAAACCCTGACCTATTTAAGGGTAGAAAATCGAAAATTGATACCATTTTTAAGCCCCACCCCGAACAATGACACCCTACCTAAGGGAAAAAACAGTAACTCAAAATTGTGTGAACAGGTCGTTTTTTATTTATTTTTCTGTATCGGTAGTTTCAGTTTTAACAGACTATATTTTTTTTCGTTTAGCTGGGCGTTTAGGTATCCAACATCATGTTGGATGGATCACCGAAATGACCATACATCGTTCGTCACTCAAATTTGTCATTGCAGACATGCAAATCATAATCACTGAAGTAAGTAAACCTCGACAAAAAAACCGACTTACTGTATTGTATCTGGTTCAGTTCTTGTGTCTGGAACAGCCTCCTCTTGCTCTACTGAGTCCAGTACAAGATTTGGTAACGCATTTTCCGTGTCATCAGCAGCCTTACCAGTGACAGGAAACGTCTTCATGTTCCAAAAAACGTCCGTTTTGAGGGTTGCTCCTCCTTGTGTCCAACATCATGTTGGATGGATCGCCTAAATGACCATACATCGTTTCGTCACACAAATTTGTCATTGCAGACATGCAAATCATAATCACCGATGTAAGTAACCTCGACTAAAAAACGACTTACTGTATTGTATCTGGTTCAGTTCTCGTGTCTGGAACTGCCTCCTCTTGCTCTACTGGGTCCAGTACAAGATTCGGTAACGCATTTGCCGTACCATCAGCAGCCTTACCAGTGACAGGAACGTCTTCGTGTTCCAAAGACGTCCGTTTTGAGGGTTGCTCCTCCTTGTGTTCAACATAATGTTGAATGGATCGCCTAAATGACCATAAATCGTTCGTCACACAAATTTTGTAATTGCAGACATGCAAATCATAATCACTGAAGTAAGTAACCTCGACTAAAAAAACGACTTACTGTATTGTATCTGGTTCAGTTCTTGTGTCTGGAACTGCCTCCTCTTGCTCTACTGGGTCCAGTACAAGATTCGGTAACGCATTTGCCGTGTCCATCAGCAGCCTTACCAGTGACAGGAACGTCTTCGTGTTCCAAAGACGTCCGTTTTGAGGGTTGCTCCTCCTTGTGTTCAACATCATGTTGCATGGATCGCCTAAATGACCATACATCGTTCGTCACACAAATTTGTCATTGCAGACATGCAAATCATAATCACCGATGTAAGTAACCTCGACTAAAAAACGACTTACTGTATTGTATCTGTTTTCAGTTCTTGTGTCTGGAACTGCCTCCTCTTGCTCTACTGGGTCCAGTACAAGATTCGGTAACGCATTTGCCGTGTCATCAGCAGCCTTACCAGTGACAGGAACGTCTTCGTGTTCCAAAGACGTCCGTTTTGAGGGTTGCTCCTCCTTGTGTTCAACATCATGTCGCATGGATCGCCTAAATGACCATACATCGTTCGTCACACAAATTTGTAATTGCAGACATGCAAATCATAATCACTGAAGTAAGTAACCTCGACTAAAAAACGACTTACTGTATTGTATCTGGTTCAGTTCTTGTGTCTGGAACTGCCTCCTCTTGCTCTACTGGGTCCAGTACAAGATTCGGTAACGCATTTGCCGTGTCATCAGCAGCCTTACCAGTGACAGGAACGTCTTCGTGTTCCAAAGACGTCCGTTTTGAGGGTTGCTCCTCCTTGTGTTCAACATCATGTTGCATGGATCGCCTAAATGACCATACATCGTTCGTCACACAAATTTGTCATTGCAGACATGCAAATCATAATCACTGAAGTAAGTAACCTCGACTAAAAAAAACGACTTACTGTATTGTATCTGGTTCAGTTCTTGTGTCTGGAACTGCCTCCTCTTGCTCTACTGGGTCCAGTGCAAGAGTCCGTAACGCATTTGCCGTGTCATCAGCAGCCTCACCAGTGACAGGAACGTCTTCATGTTCCCAAAACGTCCGTTTTGAGGGTTGCTCCTCTGGTTCTTCACCCTTTATTTTATTTTGCCCTTCATCTGTTAACGGCAATTAACCAAACAAGTTATGTATACTTCATTCTCGTCCCCAGAGGCTTCGATCCTTTTGGTCAGCACCAAGAATCGAGACCTCTGGCCGGTTCCAACACCGGAAGTCCGCGAATCTCGCGACTAACCGTCAAATCTGACAAATCTGATTGGCTGAGAATATAGAACGAGTACTCTGCGCATGTTCAACAAATTGGTTCCGGCCAGAGGTCTCGATTCTTGGTGCTGACCAAAAGGATCGTGGCCTCTGGGGACGAGAATGTGTATACTTGGAAGAAGAGCAAAACATTCAATCCAGTTATATTTATTTACATGTACATGTAATTGTATCCCGTTTCTGTCTATATTATTTTGGAAGAATGTTGTCAGGTTAAAGCCCGCATGTTTAAAGGCAAAACAATAAAACCAGGCGTTTTTTTTTAAACCTGGGCGCTTCGAATTGAAAGACAGGCAAGTACATGACCATTTTGTGTGGTCTCGTGACGTCATTTTTGTGGCCAAACACTATCATCAGAAATATGTTTTTTTGCCACATGATCAAAAACACTACACAAAACTTGGTTCTTGCATAGCCTTGAAAGGTAAGAATATATTGGTTGCATTTTTGAGGGAGGGGTGGAGGTTTTCAGTTCTGCTGATAGTCTGCCTGTAAAATTTTCTCGCAGTATTTGTGAACATGTTTACAACAACATTGTACAATACATGTGCATCAATAATATGGAATCAGCATGGTGTTCTCTGAAATTCAAATTTCAGTGTAATTACGGGAAATCTGAGAAATTATGTCCAGTTGCTGTCTGCATTCTGTTGGCAGTATTTTGGCAATGAAGTCAAACCTGATTCGAACCCAGGCTGACAGACTGTAAGATTAAAAGACATATTAGTAGTATAGAAGTTGGGGCGGGAGTTGGGGGTTCCAACGCACTTTACCACATCTTGGAAACATAACGTAAATTTTCATAATAATTGTTATAGATGAGGAAACCAGCGCAGAATCCCCCAACTGACACCATCCTATATATTTCTTGATAAATTTAGTGCGTTTATTGTTCACAAGAGCGACGCCAAAAAATAATTGCCAGCGCATTTGATTCAATATAATGGGATTTTAAAGCACATAATAGGATCATTTAGAGGTTGCACGACATGACTCTCGGTAAGACAGGAAGTCGATGATGTCATATTAGGGGGTTCTCCTATAAAATGAAGTCATCCAGATGCTATTGTTTTGAGATTGTGTGATCATCATATGACTATCGCATTATTTGTACCAACCAATCACAAATTGACCCATAAATTAACCATCTGGTTATAAATCTGGGTTCGTGGTTTTACTAAAGATTGTGTGAAGAAAAATGCTATTTCTTTATAGAAGAACTGACTACCAGATTTCAATATACTTGTGAAAGGATAAAATAATATATTTGGATTGTTGAAGCTAGTATGGGTGTTGAAGAAGAATTCACCTTTAATATTAATCGTGAGGTCTGCAGATATAAGTCATTCAGAGAGGGCAGTTGATAATTATATCAAGGTTCAAGAGTTCAAGATATTGAACAATGTTAAACTATGTTAAACTATGAGAACGCTGGAAGGCGATTACAACAGCAGATTGAGCATACCAACGAAGCTAAAGTTCTGAAGGACGATTTACACAAAAGACGTCAACTGAAACGGGTTGCAATGAATCCATATATCAAAAGAAGGAAAAACTATGGAATGAACTGAACTTATTTTGACATTTTTGTTTTATAATAACCATATGCATAACTCTTAATACCATAATTTAATAAATATCTTTACTAATAGTATATAGAAATGTGTTATACGAATATTTACGAAGGATTTAGAATTGAAGGTGATTTGATTTGTCCATATGTAATATGAAACTGATGGAATATGAAATAGAACATAAACAAGAAGGACGTTGTAGTAATATGTAGTTAATAAATGTAGATGGATGTTTGTTTGTAAAAATTGCGGATTCGTTAATGTATCAGTCAAATCCAAGCGCGATCACCCCCCCCCCCCCCCCCCCCCTTCCGTTCGGGCAAACCCCTGGGCATTTGACTTTTTTTTTTCAAAATGCCTGATCCAGTTGCACGGTCAAATGCCCCACTGGATGGGACTGAAAAGTCATCGTGAGTTGGGGTTTTCTTGTTTTCACTAGCTCGATATAGAAATAAACGAACACTGATACATTTTAAAATTAAACGCATTTACTCGCAATAACCTAATAAAACTAAGAGAGAATCAGGTAATGACGTATGTACCCGTATTCATCACCCGTACTCACGTTTCTCCTTTAACCCTATTCTGCCTGGTCTTTTTTTCGTTGTTTTTCGTTGATGAGCCTCTCAAAAAGTATTGAAGCTATGACAATGAAACTTACATGGTGTGTAAAGCATCCGAAAATCATTATTTTAGTGGCAGTTACGTGTCAATTATGACGTATACACGGTAATGACGTCATACATTAAAAAACCGCCATCTTGGATTCTAAATTTGTTCAGAAATGTCAAAAAATCTCCAAATTTGATTTGAAAAATCAAGAAAAATATAAAAATGCTAAAACGGCAAAGATTTTGGAAGGATTGCATCGTAAAAAGCAAACATTTCATGAAAACTGAAAATTAAGCTAAAAAAACAACACATTTGGGTAAAACGATCTGTATATCTCGAAAAGTATTTGTGCTATAAAAATGAAACTTGTGTGGTGTATAAAGCATTCAAACATGTTTATTTTAGTGACAATCAAGAATAAATTATGATAACATATCACGCCAAAAATAACGTCATACTTTAAAAATGTCCGCCATCTTGGATTTTTAAATTGTTCAGAAATGTCAGAAAATCACCAAATGTGATTTGAAAACATCGAAAACAATATAAAGATGCAAAAATTGCAAAGATTTTGGAGGAAATTATTCGTAGAAAGCGGAAATCTCATGAAAAATGAATATTAAGCTAAAAATACCAAATTTGGCTAAAACGGCCTGTCAAAACTTGGTAGCCATGGTAACATCAAGTCACGTGATCAAAAAAATTGACACACCAAATTGTTCCCAGATAATTTTATTGGTCTGGGGCCTTCGCAATGTGCAGATACAAAGCATTTGCTTTCAGAAGCCAAACTGAAATATTCCAAGCTTTGGAGATGGAAACTGCCATTCGTGACGCTTCGGAATTGCAAAATGAATTTCACCCAGAACCTCGAGTTGACAAGATATCAGATATCAGATAACAGCAAAAACACCGCCAGTAGCGCCAAACCCCACTCCTAACGCTTGCTGTCGGTGCGGAGAAGACTCGCACGCAACACATGATTGCAGATTCAAGGACCAGACATGTTATCATTACGCGGAAAGGTGGGACATATTTCAAGAGTTTGTCGCTCGAAACAACAAGGCAAGCCAAAGCAACCGCCGAAAACACCACAAAACGCCCAAGTCCATACTGATGAATACAGTGAAACCGATGAATTAGAAGATTTATTAAGCTTGAAGATACACAATGTGAGCAAACTGAGTAGTAATATTATCTGGTAAGATTTGAAAGTAGAGGGGAAACCGCTGAAAATGGAACTGGACACAGGCTCGGCTGTGTCGATTATCCCACATGATTTGTATATGGAGAAATTTAACAAGAAACCCTTGCATAAAACTGAACTGATGTTGAAAACCTACACTGGGGAGAACATTACTCCAGGTTGGAGTGCTTAAGGCAAATGTTGAGTACAATGACCAGCAACCATTACTGTTGGATCTGTATGTGGTCAAGAGTAAGGGCCCTGTGTTGATGGAAAGGGATTGGCTCTACAAGATACGCCTAGATTGGTATGCCATCAAATCATTGAAAGCTTCACAAGCTGCACCAATAAAGGGCATCTGCAAACCATGCTAGACAAATACTCGGATGTTTTTGAAGATAAACTCGGAGCATCCAAATCAGCTAAAGCAAAGTTAACCCTCAGAGAAGAGAGCCAAGCTCACTTCTGCAAAACTCGAACTGTGACATATGCCTTGAGGCCTAAGATTGAAGAAGAACTGAGAAGACTTCAGAAGGAAGGTATTCTCACGAAAGTTGAGTGGAGTGAGTGCGTAACACCCATTCTACCCGTCCCAAAGACAGATGGCTCTGTAAGGATCTGTGGCGATTACAAGGTTACAGTGAACACAGAATTACAAGCTGAGCAGTATCCCTTTTCGATCCTTACCCCGCATTGAAGATGTCTTTGCAAACCTTGCTGGTGGGCATAAATTCTCAAAGATTTACCTTTCTCAGGCATACCACCAACTAGAGATGGAAGAAGATTCGAAGAAATACCTCACTATCAATACTCACATGGGCCTGTTTCAGTACAACAGACTAGTGTTCAGCATCACATCTGCACCTCCTATCTGGCAGCGTACCATTGATCAAGTACTGGAAGGAACATCTGGCACAAGCTGTATCCTCGATGATATGATCATTACTGGCAAAGATGACGAAGAACACCTGGCTAATGTAGAAGAAGTTCTGCGACGACTACAGCTTCATTGTTTGAGAGCAAAACAAGGCAAAGCGTCAGTTCTTCAAGGAGAAGGTAACTTATTGTGGACATGATATCGACAGTAACGGCCTACACAAGTCAGCAGAGAAAGTAGAAGGCAGTTTTGAAAGCACCACGCCCGAATGACGTAGCTGAAGTAAGATCATTCCTCGGGTTAATCAATTACTACCACAGGTTCTTGCCTAACCTGTCTACGGCAGTACATCCCCTGAATCATAATAATACTTTATTCAAATATAATTAAAAGATAAAAATATTTGAACGGGTAGATCTTGAGGTTAACCCTATATACAGATCACCTAAAAAAATAAAAAAAATAGGAAATCAAATAAATAATAATAAAGTCTAAAGGCCTGGTATATGTTTATATATATATATGTGTATATATATATATATATATATATATATATATATATAATATATATATATATATATATATATATATATATATATATGTAATAAAATTTTGAAGGTACAATTAATAAATGTTCATATAGTTCTTTAAACGTAGTTTAAATTTCTTAAGATTAGTATCCCCGTCTAAAACGTAGTTCGGCAAATTGTTCCAAGGACGGATGATCCTCACAAAGAAAGAGTACTTGAAGCAATTGAATTTTGCTGATTTAGTTTGAATTTTGTATTGGTGATTAGATCTTGTCGACTTGCATTTAGTGTATTCAAAGTAGTCGTTGAAATTCAAACCGTTTAACCCAAATACTATTTAAAAGCATTCGACTAGAGACGAGAATTCTCTTCGTTTTTCTAGCGTAGACCATTTTAGCAACTCTTGGTGAAGAATCATAAGTGGAAATGGACAGAACAATGCGAGGCAGCATTCCACAAAGTGAAAGAAATGATCATTTCAGAGCAATTTCTAACGTATTACGATCCAAGTCTACCACTAAGGCTTGCTTGTGATGCATCCCCCGTGGGTATTGGAGCAGTGTTGTCCCACGTGATGAGCGACGGTACCGAGCGACCTATAGCTTTTGCTTCAGGGCCCCTCACAAAAACTGAGCAAAAGTATGCACAGGTTGACAAAGAAGCGTTGTCAATAGTCTGGGGTGTCAAGAAGTTCCATGTGTATTTGTTTGGCCATTCCTTCACTCTGTATACAGATCATCAGCCATTAACGTCAATCTTTCATCTGCGTAAAAGCATTTCTGTGGCCACTGCAGCCCGACTTCAACGTTATGCCTTGTTTCTGGCAGGCCATGATTACACGATTGAATACAAGAACACTAAGGTTCACAGTAATGCATATGGTCTTTCCCGCCTACCACTTGTAACTGAAGTCAGAGATGAAGAAGTGGTAGACCCATTGGGTGTATTCAGTATTCAATTTGATGCAGTTTGATCCACTACCAGTCACAGTGGACAGTGTCAGGCGAGAAACACAGAGAGATCTTGTTTTGGCTCAAGTGCATGAAATGACCAGTAAAGGATGGCCACACAACCATGATCATGTACTGTACTGTCCAGTACCCCTTCTTTGTTCGCATATATGAGATCACGTTACAATCAGGCTGTCTGATGTGGGTAATAAGAGTCATAGTACCTCCCAAGCTGCCCCCACAAGTACTCGAAGAACTTCATCAGGGACATATGGGAGTCGTGAAGATGAAGGCCCTAGCACGGAGTTACATCTGGTGACCTGGTATTGACAAGGAAATTGAACTGACTGCTACGTCCTGCTCAGGTTGCCAACTAACGCAGAGAGAGCCTAGTACAGTACCGGTGCACCCATGGGAATGGCCTTCGTTGCCCTGGCAACGAATTCATATTGATTTTGCAGGACCTTTCCTTAACAGTATGTTCTTGGTAGTAGTGGATGCTCATTCAAGATGGCTAGAGATAGAGAGAATGAATACTACGACCTCAGCGAAGACCACTGAAACCTTTCAGAACCTATTTGCCAGGTATGGAGTGCCAGCCCAGTTAGTAAGCGATAATGTGCCACAGCTCAAATCAGAAGAGTTCGAGCAATTTCTCAAGAGAAACGGAATCAAACATATCACTTCAGCACCTTACCACCCTGCCACCAATGGCTTAGCAGAACGCTGTGTCCAGAGCTTCAAAAATGCAATTAAGTGTGAAACTGAAGTGACATCTTTGAACATTAGTTGGCAAGGTTTTTGCTAGCTTATAGAAATACCCCCCACTCAACGACCGGAGAGCCGCCGTCCCAGCTGTTGTTTAGGAAGAAGACTGCGCACTAGACTGGACCTGTTAAAACCAGATCTCAGCATAAAGGTAAACAACCGTCAGATAGACCAGTCTGTTGCCAATGGTGGCTCTGTGACGAAGCATTTTTCCATTGGCCAGAGAGTGATAGTACGAAATTTCTCTGGAAATTCAAAGTGGGTACCAGGTATTGTCCGTGCAAAGCTAGGACCCCTGTCTTACGAAGTGGAGATTGGGCCTAACTTAGTTTGGCGTCGACACACATATCAACTCAAATATTCTAATGCTCCTGTTACAGACAGCCATATGCGCCAGTTTTTCCACCCTTGGCCATTTCCGGCCCTAATCGAGAACCATGGTGACCAAGTAGCTGAGCCGACTGAGCAGACAGATGCTGTTTCGAGGGAAACAGATGGTCAGTCATCCAATCCAATGGCAGAATCTTTAGTTAGCTGCCCACCAAGCCAGGTTGAACATGTTCCTGTTAAACGATTCCCTACTAGGGCGCGGGAAGCCTCCGGCTCGTTTGGATCTTTGAACAATGAAGTGACATTGCTTGATACTTTAACTATACGGATAAGCATGTTGTGTTGATTTGTTTTAGAACCATTTTTAGGGTAAGAGACTGGCCTGTAGTGTATTTGGCCAGCAGTTGACATCTGTGGGCATGCGCACTTATGCGTGTTTATGTAACCATGTGTTTTGATTCGCAATAAACCGAATACATGACATTTACGAAGATTTAAAGTGCTTTATTTAAAGACAATAGAAAACTATCAATAAAATTTAATTTCATATTACGAAAGCTATTGGAACAAGAAGTTAATGTATAATTTAAAACCGGGCAGCGGCAAAGTTAATAATTGATTTCCTAGTTGAAAAGCTTTTAGTCACGCCAGTCACGCTAAAGTCTGCAGTTTGCGTGAAACTAGCCTATGAATAAGCTCCGCGGTGGGGATGGGGTAAAAAGAAAACTGCCTGTCCCTCCCTCTCTCCCCAGGCTTCGCTCTCGCACGCCATTTTCTTTTCACCCCATCCCCACCGCGGAGCCTATTCATAGGCTAGCGTGAAACTGGAAGCCGATTCCTCGCTGGGATCGAATAACGCGCTAAGTCTGGTTAAGGTCACACAGCCAGATTACGGCATAAACAACATTGGACGCACAGGTCAATAGCTTCTTCTGCTCCATTGTTAATTAGACAGTGCGAAAAGTCTGTTTAAAATGTATGTACAGCAAGAGCCATTTCGGGCTTTAAACTCACATACACGCCTTTGAAATAAAAGTTCTTCTTCCTTGGTTAAGGTTCTTGCTTGTGGAAATATTATAAAGATACGTTTCTAAACTATTTTATTGCTACGCTCAGGATTTAAATTCTCCTCACTTGCTCAACAATTCTGCTTTCTTGCGTCACGCCAGTCACGCTAAAGTCATCAAAACATCTGGACAACAGACCTTGGTCCGAGGTTTTTGTGATATTCAAAACTATCTTTAGCAGGGTGATATATATTGTAGTTTCTGATCTTTTTCGCAACATGGACATTCGAAAAGTCTGTTCAAAATTTACGTGGTTAAAAATCACATACGGGTCTTTGAAATGGAAACTCTACTTTCTTGGTCAAGGCTATTAGCTTTAAATATGGCCAAATATCATAAAGATAGGTTTTAAAGTATTTCATTTATAAACTCGGGATTCAATGCAAATTGTCAAAGGAATGAACCGAAGCACTTGACGTCAGTCTCGCGTACATGTTTATTGGCATCATAAAAATCCAAATGATTGCATAACGGCTAAATCAACTCTTCAAGCGATGGCCAGGATGGCTCGTGCCTCTCGTCTGTGAGTACAACGTACAACCTGAAATGACCTGCACATCTTTATCTTATTTCTGCCGAAACCTCTGTTGACAATTTCTGTGTAGCAAGTTTGAACTCATAAACGCATTTTTGAAATGGAATACTCTCTTCAAGTAAACCTCAATACGGAAGGATATATGTGAAAAATGTGGATTGAGGTATATCGAATCTAAATTATAAAACTTTTTATGGAGTGTGACGTAACAACACAGCTGTGTCGTGACGTCACGATGCAGACAGAGATTTTGTAGATTTTTAAGTTGTAAAATTGTTGGTATATTGTTTTTCGAATTTGTCAATATGTCAATTATTATGTTGTCAATTAGTTTCATATCATTAATGAATTTGTCATGATTAAACTGACTCCCCCTCAAACAAGATCTCAAATCAAATCAAGTTTTTTTTATATGTTGTATAAGCGAATTTACTTATTTCTATCTTTCTAGGATAATTCTTTATCTCACTGCAATTAACAGCAATTAACCAGATCCAGAAACTGTACCCAAAATAATAGGATTCAGTGTCACACTACCTGCGATCGTCCCTGAAACAATAAGAATAGCACATGATACATCGATTGATATATTTAAAAGCATTCTTGTAACACCAATATCAGAAGAGTATTTTGACTCAAATTTTGAACAATATGATTAAATTGATAAATGCTTTCACTTCTTTTTTTAGTCATATGTATATATCATTGTGATGATGAATATTATTCATTATATTAAATTTATCATGTTACACTATATTCAACCATTAAAAGTATTTCTTCATCTGGAGCTTCTGATGTTAATCCAATGGCTAAATGGCCAAAAGTGAGTTTCAGATCTACATCCATTGTTTAATTTGATCAGCTATTCAGAGGAAGCATGCCAAAAAGCGTCCACTGGCCAAAAATTAGCTCTCCATTGCAATTCGCGGCTGAGATATGGGCACTTAACCCTATTCTGCCTGGGCTTTCTTTTCGTTCCTGAGCCTGGGGGGGGGGGGGGGGGGCAGATAGTGCCCCCCCCCCCCCCCCTATGTATCTCGAAAAGTATTGACGCTATGAAAATGAAACTTACATAGTGTGTAAAGCATCCGAAAATCATTATTTTAGTGGCAGTCACGTGTCAATTATGACGTCATACACGCCATAATGACGTCATACGTTAAACAAATCCGCCATCTTGGATCCTAAATCTTGGATTTCTAAATTGTTCAGAAATGTCAGAAAATCTCCAAATTTGTTTTGAAAAAATCAAGAAAAATATAAAGATGCTAAAACGGCAACGATTTTGCAAATATTTCATCGTAAAAAGCAAAAATTTTATGAAAACTGAAAATTAAGCAAAAAAAAAAAAAAATTGGGTAAAACGATCTGTATCTCGAAAGTTATTTGTGCTATAAAAATGAAACTTATGTGGTGTATAAGGCATTCAAACATGTTTATTTTAGTGGCAATCAAGAAACAATTGTGATATCATATCACGCCAAAATAACGTCATACTTTAAACATGTCCGCCATCTTGGATCCGCCATCTTGGATTTTTAAATTGTTCAGAAATGTCAGAAAATCACCAAATTTGATTTGAAAACATCGAAAACAATATAAGGATGCAACAATTGCAAAGATTTTGGAGGAAACTATTCGTAGAAAGCAGAAATCTCATGAAAACTGAAAATTAAGTTGAAAATACCAAATTTGGCTAAAACGGCCTGTCAAAACTTGGTTGGCCATGGAAACATCAAGTCTCGTGATCAAAATATTGACACACCAAAATGTTCCCAGATAATTTTTAAAACCTCTATATCTTCTGTTCTATTCAGTGCTAACAAATTGAAATCGGATACACATAAACAATCAAAATAATAAGCTTGTCCCTGACTTGGACTTGAAGAAGATCCTGCCATCACATTTGAAATCCAAATAAATAAATTCTGGTGGAGTAAGCAATAATTCTGAAAACTGTTTGCGATTGTTGTGAAATATTCAAAGACGCTGAAACCACATTCACACTCACATTTGTCATTGATGGCGGGAACAATTCAATAACGAAAGTAAATTATCCTTCAGTAAGCTTGAGCAAATCGAAACCGATTCGAGAGGAATATTTATTTTGGGAATTTATCCCGAGTTTCAGACTATAAGCTTTTTTGTTCATACTGTGTGGAGATCCAATAAAATCCACAATTCCATCGATGATAATATCGTGTTCATTTGAACTTTCTTTTTTGTCTTGCATTAAATATCATTGGTTGAACTCGGAATATGTGACTCATTGACATATTTTTTCATATCGTCTGTCAATTGAATTTTTATTTGTGTGTATAATTTTCTCAATTCCTCGCTTACGGGATCAGCCCACCAGCTTTGTAATATAAACTTCAGACTAACTGATAAAATGCCAATCATTTTTCATAATCTCAGAGGTTATGATAACCATTTTATAATGCAAGAGATAGGGAATATGGAGGGGTATGTGGCTTTCATGCTTGGTAAACATATTGTTTTCTTCATAGTTTTCTATTCATGAGCTCAAGCTTGGATAAACTTACAGAGAATCTTAAAAAATGTGGAAAATGTAAAAGTTGTAAACCTGATAAATGTTTAAATAGAACTTTAAATAGTACCAATTCAATAGAACAACCGCTATAGACTGGAAAGTGTGAAAATTGTAAAAACATAAACAAAGATTGTGATGACATGCTCAAAATTTGTGGAATACGTTTGAATTGAAAATATGAGAGAGTATCATGATATATATCTAAAGTCTGATGTTCTTCTATTGGCTGATATTTTGAAAATTTCAGTCGAACATGCTCCCTGTATTATACATTAGACCCTTGTCATTATTTTACATCTCCAGGACTTTCTTGGGATGCTATGTGAAGATGACAAATATTAAATTAGAGTTAATGATATATATATTGATATGTTTCAATTTATTGAAAAAGGAACGTGTGGAGGTGTTTCATATATAGCAAACAGAATCGGAAAAGCTAATAATACATATATGAAAAATTATGATAAGAAGCCCTCGAAATATATCATGTATCATCTTGTAAACGTGATGCTAACAATCTATACGGTTGGGCAATGAGTCAGTATCTAACCTACTGGTGGTTTCAGATGGATGACAGAAAAATAAATTAACGATATTAATTTAGCTAAGTATAAAGAAGACAATAAAAAAGGATTAATATTAGAATTCGATCTCGAGTATCCTGAAAAATTGTATGATCTTCATAATGATTATCCACTAGCTCCTGAAAAATAAAAATTCACTGAAAATATGTTTGTCAGATTACTGCATAAATATTCAGAAGAAATATAATATATCAATCGGACAAGTACATAAATTAATACCAAAACTTAACGAACAAAGACTAATATGTGCTACACACTACAGAAATCTGCAATTGTATTTGGATCTTGGAATAAAAGTTATAAAAGTACATATAGAGTATTAGAGTGTAAACAGTCCCCCTGGTTGAATTAATATATTGATTTTAATACAGAAAAGCGAACCAAGCAAAAGACGAGTTTGAAAAAGATTTCTTAAAATTGATAGTTGCAGTACATAAGATGAAAGAGACATTACCCTCAATAGGCCGGCATATGTGGATATGTGTATTTTAGATCTTTCCAAGACTTTAAATAATAATGTATGATTTCCATTATAACTATATCAAAATGAAGTTCGGAGATAAAGCTCAAATGTATTTATATTTGAAAAATAATAATAAAGGTGGAAAAACAACTAAAGGAATTTAAAAAAAATGGTATTAAGAAAACGTATTGTTTAAAAACAAACAGATATATTACATACCGTGAAAACTATAAGAAGTCAAAATCACAAGCTTGGTAGGTATAAGATAAACAAGAAGCTTTAAAAAGCTAAAACCGGGCAAATAAATTTTTTCCTGCTTTATTTTATTTTATTTTTATTTTCATACGTTTCTTTAAAATGTCGGTGACAAAAATAACAGGGTCTGGAAGGAGTCGTGCGAGATCCGGGAATTGGCCGAAATTGAGCGCGTGATTCGAGAAAACAGCTGAAAATCAGCCGTGATTTGGGAATTTTTTATTGCCTGTGACGCGTGATCTGCTTAATTCTTAGGCCGTGATTCGTGATTTCAACAGATAAATCAGATATATTTTCGGGAAAATCAAATAATGTGTGATTGTTTGTCAACATGTTTCATCACATTGTGTGTGTTATCTGTCAAATACTGCCTGTCAGAAACTTTCGCGACTCTCGCAACGGGCGGTTAGAGCCCACTGTCTTCGATATTTTCGTGTCCCATGAAATTCAATCTTTATTAGAACAACTTGAAACAAACAAGTCAATTGTATCTCTGGTATCTCTGAGCGCACGATCGCACATGGCCGCAGAGCTCAACCTATAGTGTGCAGAGCCCTTTCATCTTATTTTAAGGTAACATTATTAACAGTTCTCCTGTAAAAGTGATTCAATTCAAGTTAATTTGTAGCTTTTGGAAGACCCCTCTATCTATATAAAACGCATTTCAAGAAAACACCCAGTTTATACCGGAGAGACTGCATGAGTTTGGTGCAACATTTCTTTGCCAATGTTTACTCAGATTTCGCAGAATTTTCTGAGACAAACCATCAATCTGAACTTCACATACTTGTTTGGATAACAAAACTTAATTTTTTTTTAGCGGTCCGTATCCAAATCCTTGAATTTGATTGGCTAAGCGCGCGCGATTCAGCGGTCCGTGTCCTACAGTACAGACCCCGAGTTACGGACCGCTCCGACCACTGTGCAATTTACTTGGGTAGAAAATTTTGCTTTGCTTCTTAAGAGGCTGTCCGCCGAAGAATCGACCACCAGGAGCCCATCACTAAGAGCGAGCAACTCCAACACTACGACTATGTCACAGCGTTTTTACAGACCGGTTTATTTTTAGATTCCTTTTTCCCGGGAAAATGTGTTTCTGGTCCCATGTGTAATATGAAATGAAATAAAAGACAATTAAAAAGATGGCGACCTAATTGCGGCCTTTGTTACGCGGTAACGCCAATTAATGATTACAAAGGAAAAACGTTTGATTGTCTGGCGGGAATACGAATTCGCGGGAAAAGCGAATCTAAAAATAACCTGGTCTGTAAAAACGCTGTGACACGAATCCAGTCCAGTTGCTCGCTCCTAGTGATGGGCTCCTGCGACCACTCAATCTGGATCAAAATTTCGATTTCCTTTAAATTTTCTCCACAGAACAAGATTCATATAAGATAGAAGAAAACACATTTCTTTGGTTTCGATTCTTGATACAACTCGAGATTTCGAGGCGAAAGTCACCCTCACCCGAAATCCCCAAAACAGGCCTTTCACGATGCCCAAATTAGCCCATATTTGAACGCTTGCTACGGAGCACATATTTATCGACAGAACCTAAGATTTACACCAGTAATATATATATCAACCTGCTACAAATAAAAGGTAAAAACAAATCAAAATATGCTATATTGCTCTACTTACAGCATCTCAATCAGAACGACATGAACGTCAGGCGCAAGAAGCGGGCCAAGTGATACAGCCAAAAACCAATATTTCTCGAAATTCTGACTTATTCTGAGAACCTCTGTTATTTTTCAGAATAGTATAAGGATAGTTATCTAAACCTGCGTAATAATATTTCTAGGTACTCCGGCATGCCAAGAGATACGGACGGAGCAACTTTGCACAAATCCGCCATTGGACTGTCACGGCCATAATTCAAAGTTCAAAAATGTCGACTTTTTTGTCTCATCCAGGAATACAAATGAACTGATATCATTAAAAAAGGGTAGAAATTTAAAATCTCACCTCAAACCTTTCACCTTTTCACTTTCACAGCATTATTTCCACTTCCTCAACAAAGGCAAATTATGGCCGGTAGAGTCCAAATTCATCTTGCTTCGATGACTGCAGTATTAGCCGAAATATTAAGTTTTTCTGTTAAATTATGTGAAACGAGTGTAGATATTCATATCAACATTTCTTCTGCACCAAGCAAACACCAGCAGCATCAAAAGAAAGAACGAAAATCGAGCAAATACTTCAGAGAAACCAGCCGCCATCTTTTCCCGTTGTCATGTGTATTACCGCTGACCGCATCAACACACTTCCTCACCGATCGAGAGAAAATCTCTTTTTGTGTAGTTTCAAAGGGGACTGTGGTTTTCCCTCAGTAACGTTTTCGCGTGACAAATGGAGCACCAGATCAACCTCTATGTCAACCTTGTTCTGGGCGTAGGCTATTTCACCGCAGAAAAACTGGTGTTATTTTTGGCTATTCTGATGGAAGGGTGACAAAATTAATAATATGATATCAGTGATTAGTCTGAAGAAAGCCACTAAAAATTGATCGATCCTTTAGAAATACTTCTATAATTAGGGACTGTGCAATAATTATCAGGAGGGGGGTGGGGGGGGGGGGGAGTTGGAAAATGGGCTTCATGTATGAAAATATTAGGTAATACCCCCTCCTAAAGGAGTGAATTTAGTTATTGCCCCCCCCCCCCCTCTAATCAGTCAGAAAATTATGTACGACCACCCCCTCCCCCCTCCCCCTCACAGTATACACACACCTTTATACAAGTACCAAGCATTTTCTCTACACGCACATGTGGTCTGTGGATTAAAATCTTATAACAGAAAGAAGAGCTCCTACTACATGTTTAATTGTTGGACATCTGGAACAAACATCACCTCCGTATTAATGCACAACAGAGCCATAGCAGAAGGAAAAGAGCATGTGTGTTATTTTCAGGTCCGGTGAAGGCCCGAAGGCCCGGAAACTTTTTCGGTCCCCACCTTATATAAAGTAGGTACGGATTCGCCGATGTAATATTAGTTGCGGTTTCACTAGCCCTTTTGCCCACGGGAAAGTCAGATTTTTTCCCAAGGGGAGTCTGTGTTTGTGTGTAACCGATAATCCCATTGTGAAACTGCCTTCGGGAAATCACTATGGATACATCAAAGAGAACAAAAGAATTACCCATGACATTTCCCGAACCAAGTCGTAGGGTTTAGCTATGGTTTATTTACCACAAAAGCAGTTCCACCGATCGCAAAGCAGCTAAAACTCATTACAGGAAACCAAATCCTGGAACACACGCTGTGTGACCTTTGGCGCTGAAATTGCACCACACATCGCACCACACAGCAAGAAACATGGCTGGCTTTCGAGCGCTTTTATCGGGATGTGACTACCATCGATCCCTGCAACTACATTTGGAATCTTGCTGTGTGTGGAAAAACCTTCAATTTTCAGTTTTACTTATTTCCGTTCTCGTAGAAGGGAACATTATAAATTCATCCTGAAGACGGCACATTTCTGCTACAAATTCGTGGCAGCACTTAACTACTGTGGGTTTTGCTAGTCCAATCATCAACTCCACATCAGCAGTAGCACTCACCGGTTGCCTAAACGCCATAGACTAGCAGCCACTCACTTATCGACCGTAACAGCATTTAATACGCATTCTTGAGTTTTGTCGCTCTATTGCCGGCCCTTATATACAAGCTGGCAGATAAACTCAAAAGTTCACCTCGGGTAATTATTAAGCGGCCGACGCATAGCGGCCGCTTCAAGAAATGGACTTTTTCTTCATGTCGCTAGCCTTAGTCCTCTTCACGGTTGACATGATGTTATCGCATCTCGGTCTAAAATTAGCCACTAGATAATTTATCTTCCACAGGCTTTCTGTAGTGTCGTGTAAGTGCGTACATGTATTGAGTTTATTACAGGAATCGCATTGAAAAAAGCAAAGACAATGTCCCACAGCAGTGAACAGCAGTGTTGTTGCAAAATGTGCTAAATTTGGCGGTGTGACCTTTGCGCGTTATTCGATCCCAGCGGGGAATCGGCTTCCGGTTTCACGCAAACTGCGGACTTTAGCGAGACTGGCGTGACTACTTGTTTTTTCGTAGTCACTGCACTTTCCCCAGTTGACATTGCATTGCATTGTCTAAAATTAGCCCACTAGAGAATTTCTCTTCCACAAGCTTTCTGGATAATTTCTTCCTACTTTTAGAGAAAATTTCGATTTTCGTATCGTGTAAGTGCTCTTTCATGTTCTTTACAAAGAAACAAGCGAAATCCACACGGTTGACATGACGCAATCCGACAGTGTCTAAAATTAGGCCACTGGAGAATTTCTCTTCCACAGTCTTTCTGTAGAATTTCTTTCTACTTTTAGAGAAAATTTCGATTTTCGTGTCGTGTCAGTCCTCTTTAAAGAAACATTCGAAATATTGAATTAGACAATGGAAAATAACAGTTTTTCTTCATACAATCTCTGACAGTATGTCAATTTATTTACGAGGAAAAACGCATGACTGACCTTTTGATCAAGATGGGTTTTCCCATTACATTGTAAACGAAGCCAGGAGACATGCAAATAAATAGCCACTAGAGAATTTCTGTTCTGTTTAATACATGCACCTCAACCAGTAAACGAACTATAAAACCCGGTCCCAAAAACATAATAGTTTTTCTTAACACAATTCCACAGCATATATGTCATTCACAATTTATTTTTCACGTTGAGCGAAAACACATTTTTTCCCTCGTTGAACATGAAAATTAACCACAAGGGAATTTCTCCGTCTTCCTTAAGGCCCGTTTACACATGCGATTTGTGATGCGATTTGTCGCGGCGATTTAGCGGCGATTTAGCGGCGATTTAGCGGCGATTTATCGCGCGATTCCAAATCGCCCGTGTAAACCAGCTGCGATTTTC
Organism: Desmophyllum pertusum; assembly: GCA_029204205.1. Classification (NCBI taxonomy): domain Eukaryota; kingdom Metazoa; phylum Cnidaria; class Anthozoa; order Scleractinia; family Caryophylliidae; genus Desmophyllum; species Desmophyllum pertusum. The sequence continues at coordinate 418,639 of MU827327.1, forward strand.
ATGGCGATTTGACTGCGATTTATCGCCGATGTTTGGAACTTGCTTCGAATTTTGATGCCATTTATCGGCGATTTGATACATCTCCTTCAACTCGCAATACAAATCGCCATACAAATCGCAGTGTAATCGCAGGTAGTTTACACTTGCGCGATAAATCGCCGCTAAATCGACGCGACAAATCGCATCAAAAATCGCATGTGTAAACGGGCCTTTAGCATGATGCAATATTACATCAGGCAGTCACGTTTTTCGTCACGCAGGTTCGTGTGTTGACTCTTTATAGGCCTTAGAGTCCAGTGACCGCGAGTTTACTCGAAGCGATCGAAGCAGAATTGTCAAACACAGCGCTCGCTTGTAAACAGGTGAATAAAATTACGTTTTACTTGGCTTGTGTGTAAGCTTGTTATTTTTTAATTTTCACGACTTACATAACAATCAACGTTATCCTATTCTGAACGTATGGGTTACCCTGTGGAAGACAAAAATGCTCAAAAACCAAACCCTGTCCAGCGGGACATTCCTATATAGCGTACACAAGGGAGAGCCCCCCACCCCTACCCCGCCGAGGAAATCGGCCGCTTGTAATCCCTTCAGGGGATCTTGTTTGCAATGTAACCGGATGATCTAAACTGACCGGAAACCCAAGCTGAACCCTACCCACGCCAATTACCCACAGGAAAACCTCGGGCAGAAGGTGTGTGTAACCACGACTAATGTACTTGAAATAAAATGTTAAGCCCCCCCTCTCTTGAGTGACTTATTTTACCTTGAGCCCCCCTATCCTTGCTTTGATTTTACTTTATGCCCCCCTCCCCTGGTTTTCCAACCCCCCCCCCCCCCCCTCCCTCATGTTAATTAGGGACTGTGCAATAATTACCAGGAGGGGGGGTTGGAAAGCAAGAGGGGGGGGGGGGGGCATAAAGTAAAATCAAAGCAATTTCCGGCCCTTCGGGCCAGAAGACCTGAAAAATAACACACATACTCTTTTCCTTCTGCTATGGCCCTGTTGAACATTGCTACGGAGGTGATGTTTTGTTCCAGACGCGGATATCCAACAATTAATTGTAGTAGGAGCTCTTCTTTCTGTTGTAAGATTTTAATCCACAGGTGCGTGTAGAGAAAATGTAGGGTACTTGTATAAAGGTGTGTGTATACTGTGGGGGGGGGGGGGGGGTCGTATATAATTTCTGACTGATTAGAGGGGGGCAATAACTAAATTCACTCCTTTAGGAGGGGGGTATTACCTAATATTTGGCTACATGAAGCCCATTTTCCACCCCCCCCCCCCCCCCTCCTGATAATTATTGCACAGTCCCTTATTGCACAGTCCCTTATTGCACAGTCCCTTATTGCACAGTCCCATGATAAACGGCTAGGAACAACTATATACGTATGCATAAAACCATAAAACCATGCAGAGCCAGTTAATTCACTGAAAAACAAGAACCCCTAAAGGGATTACAAGCGGCCAATTTCCTCGGAGGGGTAGGGGTGGGGGGCTCTCCCTGTACGCTATATAGGAATGTCCCGCTGGATAGGTTTGGTTTTTGAGCATTTTTGTCTTCCACAGGGTAACCCATACGTTCAGAATAGGATAACGTTGATTGTTATGTAAGTCCGTGAAATTAAAAAATAACAAGCTTTAATACACACAAGCCAAGTAAAACGTAATTTTATTCACCTGTTTACAAGCGAGCGCTGTGGTTTGGAAAATTCTGCTTCGATCGCTTCGAGTAAACTCGCGGTCAATGGACTCTAAGGCCTATAAAGAGTCAACACACGAACCTGCGTGACGAAAAAACGTGACTGCCTGATGTAATATTGCTATTTGCTATTCATGCTAAGGAAGACGGAGAAAATTATCTTGTGGTTAATGTTTTTGGGACCGGGTTTTATAGTTCGTTTTACTGGTTGAGGTGCATGTATTAAACAGGAACAGAAATTCTCTAGTGGCTATTTATTTGCATGTCTCCTGGCTTCGTTTACAATGTAATGGGAAAACCATGCGTTTTTCCTCGTAAATAAATTGACATACTGTAATTGTATGGAAGAAACAAAAACCGGTTATTTTTTTGTTTTTTTTTTTCTCCATTGTCTTCATATAATATACTTCCGAATGTTTCTTTAAAGAGTAACTGAACTACACGATGCACAGAAAAAATTCATCGAAATTTTTTTCTCTAAAAAAAGTAGAAAGAATTTCTGACATTCTACAAGAAAGACTGTGGAAAGGAAAAATTCCCCTCATTTCTCTCTTCCTCCAGTGGCTAATTTTAGACACTTGTCGGATTGTCGTCATGTTCCAAGTCATCAACCTGTTGTAGGAATTTTCGCTTGTTATTTTTTTTCCTTCTTTGTAAAGAACAATGAAAAGAGTGGCACTTACTATACGATAACACGATAACAAATCGAAATTTTTTCTCTAAAAGTAGGAAGAAATTATCCCAGAAAAGCTTGTGGAAGGGAAGAAAAAAGTTCTCTAGTGGCCTAATTTTAGACAATGCAATGCAAACGTCAAACTGGGGGAAAAGTGGCAGTGACATATGAATACGAAAAAAACAAGGTAGTCGACGGCCAGTTCTCGCTAAAGTTCTCAGTTTGGCGTGAAAACCGGAAAAGGCAGATTTTCTCCCCGCTGGGATCGAATAACGCGGCAAAGAGAAGACACCGCCAAATTTATCACATTTTGGGCAAGCCAACCACTGCTTTCACTGCTGTGGGACATTTGTCTTGTGCTTTTTTTTTCAAATAATGCGATTTCCTGTAATAAACATCAATACAATGTAGCGGGCACATTACAAACACGACTACTCGACAGAAAGCCTGTGGAAGATAAATTAT